>JAQFZN010000010.1:0-115516 GCA_034687075.1 Geophilus carpophagus | reverse complement strand
AAAATCGGGACTATAAAATATAGAAATCTAAGTTTTTGTTGGTATAATTTATTTATAATAATTTATAAAAGTAATAATTCAATGTTTAGTGTTTTTTACGATTTGGATTTGTTATTTTTTTCGTATTTTTTCTTTAAAATGTATTATTGAACCGTTGGCAATTTGACGATATTAAATTTGAACTAAATTCGATTTGGAGCGTGCTTGAAATGACCTGTTGGTGGGTTTTTTTTTATTTCTTTTCGAACTAAAAAATATTTTGAAAAATATTACTTGACAAGAAAAGTCGTTGCTAAAAGATGTCACTCAATGTCTACTTAATTTCACTTGTTTTTCTCGGTTGGGTCAAGGGAATTTGATCATTTGAAAAATGCAGCATCGTCTTGAGTTTGTGTCTCGGGATATGAAGAAGGAGGATCATTGATCAAGGAAGCCATGGACTGAGGGCAGTTGGTTGGCTGTTGCTATGGTGAAAAGCTTTTCAATCTGAGAAGATGAAGGTGATGTAGGAACGAGTCTATAGGAAATTGAGTGACCGAAATGATGTGCAACCTTACTAGTTGCTGTGCACTCGAAAATCCATCAATATAAATATGTAATAGAGTTTAGACTTTATTCGCACGAGGCAAGTAAACTTTGGTTATACCCTAAGTAACTTAGCAGTTAAATTTTGAAAATTTACTCTCGTTCCTTGTCTTTGAAGTTTAGTAGCTTGAAAATGAATATTTAACTTATTTTTGACGGTGCAATTTATTCAACAGGGAATAAATCTTTTGCAAAAATCTTTCACTTGATATGCTACAATTCGGAAGTAAAGATTGAAAATATAAAATTTTTTTAAAAAAAAAATAAAGTCACTTAAATTATTAATGGAAATTTTTCTTTAAAGATATAAAATGTTTCATGGTACCGATCACCACGTTTATTTTTATTAATTTAGTTGAGGATTCACTTTGAGGAATTTACACGTGATTTTCTCTTTAAAACAGATGTGTTAGTTAAAATTATAAATTTAAAACATATCAAAACAATTTTTTTATTTTTACCTGATATTACTTAGAAACGAGAAATTTTCCCATTTTGCTTACACAAAGTGGCGGTTATAGAAAATAATCAATAGCCTGGAATATCCAAGTATGATGCGAGGGGCAATTGGAGCAGATAATGGAATCCCGGGGCCATTATAAGAGGGGTATCTAATGAAGAGGAGGGAGAAAGAGGAAAGGTAAGGCTGAGTTCCATGTCGGTCACTAATCCTTTGGTGCCACTATTCGTCTTCTGATCCCGTTAGAATCGCATGAGAGACTATATCGAGCGAGCGGTTTCAACTGGCCACAAGGACCTTAGGTTTATACGGAGCATTGGATTTGGAAAGTTGCAAATTGACCGTTGGATGATGTGTTTCGATGGTTGGATAGAGGGAATTAAGTTGAAGGGTGTAAGTTATAGGCAATTAACTGTTTAATTAAGAAATTTGATGTTAGAATTGAGTTGTTAATGAAATTTAAGGTTGAGGTTCCGTTGGATTTGCCTTTATCTCGTGAAGGGAGGTTTAGGAGGGTACTAAAAGGTAACAAAAGGCATGAAAGTGGTAGGGGAAGGGGTAAGAGGTGTGGGTTTTATCACAAGGGTATACAACCCTATTTTTTATTTAGTGATTGACATGGGACTTGGAGCAAAGGGCTTGAAAGGGGGCGGGTTTGCATTTTTATTTTTTTTGCTGGAAATTATGAAAGGGTTTTAGGTTGTTGTAAAATGAAAATGGAAGTTTAATATAAGGTTGTTTGGGTTAAATGCAATTTTGAAATAGATGGGTGAATTTATGTATTTTTGGAAGGGGTTATAAGGTTACTAATGGGTTGTTATAAAGAGGGATGGAGTGGGGTATGCAGTGTTTCCATAAGCCAACGGCGGTTTCAGTCGAGTAAGCGGCGAGTTGACAAAGGGGTGAGAGTGAGGGATGAGTTATCTTGATTATCAAGTAGAAGGGCCGTTTTTTTTTTCTAAATTCCTTCGTCAGCTACTCAATAGGGTTTAATTGACTTTTGGAGAGGCTGAGGACAAAAGGGTGAAGTAAATCAAGAGTGAAGGGTTAGGGGAAAGAAAATGGACTTGATTAAAATAGGATTTTTTTAAGTTTATTTATTATTATTTGAAGGAGAAAATATTTATAAAAATTGAAAGAAAAATTATGTTGGGGTTTTTGGTATTATTAATTGTTAAATGTTGCCACGTGATGGTGAAATATTAATTTTTGCTGAGCTGGTATATCCATAGGAATGTTTCACTGAGATGTCAGCGGATTTTGGATGTGGACTTGGATAAATTTTAGTTGGGGGGTCATTAAATTTATTTATTCATTGTTCGAGGGCAAAAAAAGAGGAAAAGAAACAAATGGTGAATTATTAAGTGAGAAAGAAGTGGGTTTTGTTAGGAAAAGGTGAAAAACGAAGTAGAGAGAGGATGAATTGATGATGAATAGTTTGAACTTGACAGTTTTATGTGTGTGTTGGGGCAAAGTTGGAACACGAGAGGAAAGTATATAGTCATTGAGTGTGGTGTAAGGTGTACGCTGATATTACAGCAAGGAAATTTGTTGCTTAGAGGGGGTAAAGAAATTTTAATAATTTGAATATATTTTGAAAGAGGGAGGGAAGGAAGTGTTAATTTTGAATGTGAAATGATTATCAGTTGCATATACTTGTTCTTTGATAGAAAAAATTGTTGATGGTGATTGGGGCCGAGACAATTTCCTCAAATCCGTGAAGTGAAGTGAAGTGCCAGAAGGGAAAGGATGATTCATTCGTGCTGTGCCCTTGATTGAATTATGGAAATTGACTTAGTACCTCGAGCAAAGCACACCGTCTACTCTATTTCTCTCTCTCTCTTCTATTCTGCATCGCACATATCAGCCCCTTCCTCTCTCATCTCTTTTCCTCCATTTTGCCAGCACTGATTTTTGCTGTTGAATATGACTCCCCATTCTTTCGTCCTTTCACATCCCTTACTGCTACTTTCCCATTTGCTTCACAATTTTTTCTGATCCTCTTATATCCCGATATTGTGTTGAAAGGAAAAGAGATGTACGTTCTAATGAACTTATCCCACACTCTTCAAGATGTGCTACTTGTGTAATGCTGTAGCTAATTTTGAAATATTTATTGCAAATATTTATTGCAAATATTTATTGAAAAAGTTTAAAAATGTAAATAAAATAAAATGTTTAGTTTATTAAAGAAGAGTTTGGGTTAAATAATAAATAAACATTTTATTCAAATTATTGTTATTTTTTTATTTTACAGAAATGGCTTTTTTCATTTATTTTTTAAAGTAACACTTGAAATGTATTTTGGTCATGCGTAAGATGCAATAGAAGCAATTTCTTTTTCTCTCTTCCGGAAGCTCTTGCTTTTTACTCTCTTACGATTCGAGCGCCTCCTTTCTCGTTAGTGGCGGTTTTATGAACCCGAGGTGGGTACTTAAGGGAAATTGGACGTCAGAATCTGAGGGCTTCTGAATTACCCTTCGGCACGGGTGCTGGTTCTTCCATTTCAAGCAAGCCCAACTTCTCGTGGTTATAGCGGTCATTGGCACGTGTGTGTACGCCGCCGGTGTACGTGCACACACCTCTTGTGCTCGCGAGAATCCCCGAACGATGGAGAGCACATGAATGTGCTTGGAGGATGCCGAAAGGAAGTTACATCTTGATGCTCGCTCTTATTCTATCGTATGATATGTTCGTAGCATCACTGGAACCTGTGTACTAGGAAAATTTAAATGGAAATTGAGTTTGAAAACAAATTTGAATTTTTTAAAATTCATTTATTCGTTTTCTCTTCGTGGCTTACTTTGAATTTTTAACATTTTAAAACGCCTTATTACATGAAAAATAGGGAGACATAACTAAGTTGCACCACACTGAATTGATTTAAATTAGTTTTGGTATAATGGAAATTAAAAACTAAATCTTATCTCGTATATTTGATGACACAAAAACATATAAAATAAAATAAAAATACAAAGTGCAAATCTTATTTCATCTGATTTACTCAAACACCGAAAATGTGTTTATTCTTGCATTGCAGGAAAGCACAAAAGAGTAGGCAACATGAAAACCCATGCGTGAATAGCCTCGCGTGTGCGTAATGTGCACGTTAGGTTTCAATCGACGATTTCTTTTATACAATCATCATTGAGAATCGCTACTTGATAACATTGAAATAATTTCGTTCTCGGTTAAATATAAAGACACAACATTATTATTTTTTATGCAGATTGCAACAGTCTTCAACCGAGAGAGTTTTTAGCAAAAGGCCCATTAAAAGGCTTCTTATTTGAAGTAATCAAGAGGAACTGTGACTCAATTTACGAGTGAAATTTGCTAGCAAAGAGGAAAAGTAGCTGTTAATGCCTCCCCACCAATAAAGTTTAGTGCATTTTGATTTAACCCAAGAGATTCCTTCTCACCAATAACAGATATAAGCTCTCATTCTTTGTACAATTTTTACGCTCGTATCGTGAAATATTTACCATGAAAACGAGTAAGCAATTTGCAATCGGCAATGAGTTTAAGACGAGGTGCATACTTACACAACGAGATAATAATTTCCCATCTACTCTCTCTCTCTCTCCTCCACACTTCATTTTCCCCTCTGATGAGTCTTATAGTCTGCCATAAAGCAGTGACTGAACGGGTTATATAATCAGCTTGCCATCGTATTAAATAGTTAATAAACGGGACCCAGTAAATTGAACGAAGAAGGGGAATGATGGCGAGCTTTTACTTTGAAAGTGAAGCATTATGCCCGTGAGTTAAGCGTGAGGTGATAGCGTAAGAAAAATGGCATAGCAAAAGAATCTGGCAGCTTTTTCAATGCACCAAGCCTATGGTAATGTTATATTGCCCTCTCTCCCTCACACTACACCTAGTCGAGTGCCCAGTAAAAGAGTGGGCTAGTGTTTTTTTATACATATATATGTATATGTGAAGCAATATTGGCACTGAGAGAGAGCAGAAATGATGAATGGGTGTTGTAAAATAAAAATGTATGTTGTAGATGGGAATAAATCGAAGGTCAGTTTGAACATGTGCAAGGTAAAGAGAGGCGAGTGTTGATCAATAGTTTGTATAGGTGGAAGGGGTAGTTGAGCTGGAGAGGAGATGGATGATGTGTGTATATAAAGGAAGCCCCAATGGCGCCAAATTTAGTGATGGTCAGTCGTTTCTCGGCATTTGCAAGCGGCCTGTGCGGCCTACCATAGAGCTTTGCTTCATAAACTAAACTCAACTAATCCTTTTGTTGCATTAGCATCTGTGGTTAGATTCATTTAGGTGAGGGGGTTGGTCTGTGTTTGCTGTTATATATGTGAATTGTGCGTTTAAAGGGAGGGGAAGGGATTTGGTTTTCGAGGGGGGTTTATGTTGAGCTATTCATTAAGAGAATTTGTAGTTTGCACTTGGTGTTGGAGGGTGGGCAAAGGGTTGACAATGAGTGAGTGCAAGGGGATTATTTGTGTTTGTGAATCTGTGTGACGAGGGTGAAATTTGTATTAAGGGAAGAAATGATGGATATTTGGGAATTGAAATTAACTAATTGTGGTTTGTTTTGTATTTTTGATCGATATTTTTGTTTTAAAATTTGTTGTTTTTTTAAAGGAAAAAAAATCGAATTAGTGAAAAAAATTATGAGATGGGGAAAAATGAGGTTAAAAAACGATCGCATACCAACGTAAATTTTTAATTTAAAAGTTGTAATCGTTAAATAACTTTTTTTTAAGAAAATATTAATATTTTATAAAATTTAGTACCTTTTTTAATAACAATTTCAATTTTTTTAAAAATGATTTTTAGGAAATAAAAATTTAAAATTTAAAATCTTCTGCACTGTCACTTAAATTGTTTTGGGTAAATATTTGAAAAAGATGTTATTGACACAGAAACATGTCACATTAAATATGCTTCTTCATTTTCTTATAAATTATTGATTTAAATTTCTTTACACATAAACACTGATAACTCATACACTTTAACTCTTCCCTCCATTTTGTTTTTAAATAAATTTAAATGAATTCCCTTTTCCCCCTAACAGTAATCAATGATTGAAATATTTTACAATAAGTTATTGACATCGTGAAAAGCCAGTGTTTATATCTTATCTCAAGTACAGTGTCACTTGGGACACTGCAATAAGAGGCAAAAAGACCATAAATCCATTGTGTTAAGGCTAGAAAAAAGAAGAAGTGGTGTCATTAAAAGATTGAGTGTTCCCTGCCTACACTGTATTTATGTACTATGTGATAAAAGTGATAAAAAAGAAAAAAAAATATGGGAATCAAATAAAAATACAGTATAATGGGATAATTGTGTATAAATATACCAATTAATTAATATAATTGAAAAAAGAAAATTGATTAGATTTTTACTCGTTATGCACGGAGAAGGAAAATAGTAAGATATATATTGCTTATTTTAGATCGTGGGAAGAAAATGAGGCAGAGTAAAGGAATTTCTAACTTTATGTTTGTGTATCTGGTGCTTCTTTTTTCGTGGAAGAGATTTAGTGCAATATTCTGCCAACATTAGAACGTGTGTTGCCTTGGTTTTGACCATAAAGGACATCTGTGGGGATTTATGAGAAAGTCCCAAGATATGAGCAAGAATTTTAGTGCCGTGTCTTAAGCTATGAGATGCAGAGCAGGGCAAGGATGTCATTGGATATAAAAGTGAATCTTTGGGATGAGTGTGGATTTAAAGGGTGATTAACCGGAATATTAAAGAAAATAAAAAATGGTTAACATCGAGTTACGCTGCGGTTTTACAAGTTAATTGATAGTAAATGATGGCACTAGATGAGATGGGTAAATTGAAGTTGACTTTAATTTTAAGTTCTTTTAAATATGTTAATAACATTAAAAATAAATAAAAAAAAATATTTTTCTTTGAAAATATTCTTAATTAATTAATTAATTAATTTGGAATGAAAATACCAAAATTGGATATAAAGGAAACAGTGGGAGTAAAATCCTGTTTACATTAGTTTCTAATTTATTATATAAGGTGCACATCCTTCTGTAAGCAACAAAGATGACTGTTTCTAGTTGACACTCCCCTAGGGAAACGAAGGCGAGAGCCGTGTAATTAATTAGAGAAGGACGCAAGTGTTTTTGCACCAATTTCCTCCTGTTTCCTTAAGTATTTAATAAACGCCTGTTGCAATCAGACTGTTTTCGCACTTGACTGATGTACAAGTATTTTTAATTTCGATTATACTGAGATGACTGTGAAATGCAACGCAATACTGCGCTTGAATGAACAGGATGAATAAGCACACAACAATTTCTCTCCTCCTCTTCTTTATTTGATTGCACAAGCATCTTTTCTTTCTTGTTGTGTATGTTTTAGTATTTTTAATTGCAATTTGTGTACACGGATCTTGTACAATGAGAGTGAGTGTTTGCACCTGATAAGGACAATCCATTGTGAATGAAGAGAGAAAGGATAATGATTGGGAATTGAAAAGGAACATTGTTCTCGTTGCATGCAAGTGGGTTGGGGAGATACTCACTTATTTAAACAGCCGGATAATAAACCGACGATAAGAATAAAATTTAAAAAATTGCTTTATTATAAGATCGGTGATAAATTTATTTTATAAATTAATTTCATGAATTAATTTAAACTTGGAAGGAGAAAATCAGAATTAAAAATATGAAAAATTTATAGAAAATAAAATTGGTTGTTAAAAATGTAGAGAATCGATAAATATGGATGTTGCAGGTTTTTTTTGTTGCGGTGCCAATCTGTAGGAATTTTCACCTGCAATGCTCTTTTGCACCCCTTGACATTCCCGAGTTCCGCCTTCCTCCCCGTTAGTTGGTGTGCGCGCGCCCCGTTCGCTCACCTACTTTATCGAGGGCGGAACCGGGCAGGCAGCTTCAGTTCGCTGGATGCTGTTGTTGCCTGGAGACGCTTTTGATCAGCTGGAATCTTTGGGCTCTTGGTAAAAGCGCCACTCGGATGCCTCGTTGCTCTGCTCCTCATCTTCCTGTGATTAGGTGAGTTGAGTCGTGCTGACTCGTGCTGTTTTCACCATTTTATTTTATCAATTGTTTACTAAGGGGATTTTTCTTTCTAAGTTGATAGAAATATTTGATGGCTGTTGGTATTGGTATTTGGTGAGTAAGTGGAATTAAATTGGTGGGAAGTTAAAGATGGGTGTGTTCGATAAGGATTTTTTTAATATTTTTATTGGTTTGGATGTTTTTGTTGTAAAGAAAAGTGATGGGGGTTTGTTAGGTTTAAGTTAGCTGATGGGAGAATATTTTTGAAGTGAAAAGGACAAGTCGAGATGATTATTTTTATTCATTTGCCAATATTTCATAACGTTCGACGTTGGTTTCATAAGAAAGAGACGAAAACACGTCACGGTTGTGACGTTTAGGGATTGAAAAATGGATCCTATAACGGGGCTACCAAGCTAAATGAAGGAAGGCAAACAAAGTAGTTTGTCAAATTTCACTGACACCATCGCGAAAAATATTGGATTAGAAGGATTAAATTTTGTGTTAAATGAATTTATATCGACTACAATATAAATAGAAAATTTTTATATAAAATAAAAGTCTAAAATAATTTTTTAAAATTAAAAAGAAATTAATAAAATTATCATGTTAACTGTAAAATGAAATTAATTTTTTAATGTTGAATTCTTTTTTAACTCGATGATGGATTGTTGTTTGGAAATGGGATTTAATTAATGAAGAAGTTGTTTTTATTGATTTTTGTTGCAGCTATTAAGAACGTGTGAAGAATGCGCACAGAATCGAGCACAAGGAGCGCGAAAATTATTTATTTTCTCTCTAATGGCATTTTTTATCTTTCTTTAGAAATATTTTAAAGTTACATCTATATTCTCTTTAACGTCAATTGGGACGAGGAATAATCAAATATTAAATTGATGTTTAAAAATGCTTTGAGCGTATTACGCGTATTCATATTGAACGAATGCATTTTAGAGATGCTCTTAACTCACGTCTCACTTTAAATTATTCACAAGTATCAAAATGGCTTCACATGCCATGAGGTAATTTTTATTATACACTTTTTACGATAGTTATTAAAAAATGTAATGAAATTTTGTTTGCACAAATACTTAGTAATTTGTTGTAGGAAAAGTGACAGTTGCTCCTTAAAATTGAACTGTGATTTAGTAAAGTTTTTATGGCAGACTCGGCTGATAATGTAATCCAATCTGTTTAGTTTTGCTTTATATATTCGGGTGGGAAATAGGCACAAGTTTGTTTCGCTTATCGAATTGACTGCGAATGTGTCAGCTTTAGTTACATGCTTGGCCTCCCATGGATAAGGCAATGGACAAGGAAGTTTTGCTTGAGTCTGTCTGTCTCTCTCTAACGCACACGCGCTTTATTTTTTTTTCTCTTTCTTCACCAAAAATGGCTTTCAAGCATTTTGGTCACGAACTGGAGCATGCGCACGGAAAGAGAGGGTTTAAGAGGGCCACTTTGGATGAGTATTTTAGTCATGTGTGCTCCGTTTGTTCTTCAGTGCCTTGTGTATTTTTCACCGTCTCTGTGTTGGTTTTTGTATGATTTAAAGTGTTTTTGGCCTCTGCTAAGAAAATAGAAGTTTTCGAATGGAATTTCGTAAATAGTTTTAAGTTGAAGTTGAGTTTAAGTTTTGATGAAATAAAGTGTGATGTATTTGTGATTTTGAGTGATGGAAGGTTTAATTTAATTTTATGGAAAATGGTGTTGGTGAATAGAATTTACGTTAATAGTAAAGGAGATTATTAATTCGTAATTAGTAATTAGTACTTTGTTTATGTGCTTCTTTTGATATTGGAGAATTGAAATAACACGACACGGTAACAGAAACCGGAAACTTATCAAGAATATTATTTGAAATGTTAATGAAAATAAACTTTGCATGTTTAGAAAGCAATTACACGAATTATTTGTTTTAAATTTAAATTTACACTTAAAGCGGATGACAGAAAAATCATTCAAGTTTATTTATTTAGAGTTTATTTATGTTGTAATTTTCCTTGAGAATTGAGATTGATGAGGAAGTTAAAGGTGATAAATTAATTGAAATTTTTCTCTTTTTCAACTCGAGAAACATAAAAATGTAAATATTATGCTAAATTATAATTTCAATGCAAATTCTCTATTATAAGAAAAGTCAGATTTAAATAACAGATACGCAGCAAGTGAAGCTTGATGGGTAAAGTGTTGGTGATAACTGAAGGTCGGAACCGGAAATCAAGTTTTGAGCTAGACAAATTACAATTTTTTTCATGATTTTTTTTCTTTTTAAGAGTTAGAAGTGCAGCCACTCACTGACCTTCCCTATAATAATTTTTTTTCCAGGTTTGTGACATTACCCCAGAGAGGGAGTGAGGTCGAGATACAAAAAGGATGAGACTGTGGCGCACTTCTTATTTCTCCAGAGGAAATGAGAAGGCAGAGCAAACGACAGGGGGAAAAATGTCCTCCCAGATTGATGCTGAGATTACGAGGGCGAAACTTCCATCTGACAAAATACTAACTTGAATCCCCACTCCCCACCTTCTTGCGCACCCTCCCCTCCATACAAACTGCCATCTCATCATGAGAATAACAAAAATGGATTAAAGTAGATGAATGTTATTGATGCGCACGAGTCTCGTGGATAGAGGCAGGTGAGAATCAGAAAGAGACTCGCGATGATTGCCATCTGAGGTGATAAATCGAGAGACTATATAACAAAGTGTGGGTCTTAAAGTTTTGTCACGAGTGTTTTCGAGCCCGAATTTATGTACTTGACGAGTGGGGCAATTATAAGGGGATTGTGGGATGTACGTGAAGAGAAAGTGTGTATAAAGCAGAAATTTATGTTGCAACTGTTTGTGTTTGCTTTTGTCTAGTTGGTCGAGTTGGTTATTTAGGTTGGTGCGTGTGTGTCTGTGTCTTCTCACTAATATGGGATTTTATTTGTATGCTCACGTGATGGCGAATTGGGTCGCAGTTGGAAATATGAGTAAGAGGCAGGGTATGTAGTGTTTTAGGTTAAAGTTTATTGTCGATTATTGCCAGTCAAGTAAGAAGAAGAAGAATGGTGTATGCAGTCATCGGTCACTGCATTCGCAGCAATGCAAGCTAAACACTTTTCAGGCTCTTGATTTATGGTTAATGCTCTTAATAGTGGAAATAGAGTCAATCCACATGAGAGTTCTCCACCCCTGTCGTAACGATTTGGGTTCCTGTCTCGTATTTTCACTCGTGAATCATGGATGAAGTTAGGAGACACAAACGTGGACTTTTATCGTTACTATGATGAAAGTATAAATTTTTTGCAACTTTTGCTTTAATTTATGACCACTGGTCAGCACAGTGATGTCATAATAATAATCCTTATGATATGAATGATTTAAATACATCATAAACAGATATAAAATGTGATTTGCAATTATTATTTATTATTAGGTTTTAAGAGGGAGTGGTAGGAAGTCGTTATTATATCCTATTTAAATAAGGTAATGCTAATTTAGATATATCCGGTATTTGCTATTTAATTTGATATTATTTGCAAATATTGTTGGTGATGTCCGAGTCTGGATGTGTTGTGAAAACAGTCTCGACTTGAGATCGATGGTGCAATAACGAGACGCTACTAAATGCAATCAATGAGTGTGAGATAATTCGCACTCAGCTGTCCAAATTGCGAGATGAAAGAGAAGGGAGCGAGATGTTGAAGCGGGTCCTTACGGAAATGTTTATACGATTGGGCAAAAAACATCCATTACGATATTAAAACTTGTGCAACACATTGAGTAATTGCTTTTCCTCCACTATAAAATATATATATTTATAGGAAAGTTAATACACACTACAAAAGAGTTGTGCAGCAAATGAAATTGATTTTGGATTATCCACCATTGCTTGGCTTGTACTGGCTTAATCTGAAACCAGCCAGATGAAAAGTTCAGTGCTTGCTGCATGGTGCAGTTTGGTGATACTGATGTAGCAGCGAGTGCATTGCCATCTGTGGGAGTTGTCAGAAAGGGAAGTTTGTATTATGATTGTGATATACAGGTTCATCTTTGCCCAAGTGCGAGTGTATTTTTATATATCGATTTTCGAAAATGATGTACATACTGCACATTTTTTTAGTACAGCTTTAAATCTGCATTGGTGCAAGGAAGCGGTTGTTTGTGATGTACATAATCGATAAAAAAGGTTTGTCGTTTTTTGCCAGATATAAAAGTATAATATTTGATGGGTATTAGTTGGAGGGGGAGGGAAAAAAGGAGTTTTATCGAGTTAAATTAGACGAGGGTAGTAATTTGAGCGGATTTTGAGTAATTTCATTATCAGCAGAGAAAGATGGTTTTGCAGTGTGCCTCGAGCATCTTCTTGTACTACCTTATCCTTGCAGATTAAAAGGTGCAGTTACTATGGTTACATTAGAAATGGAGATGGAGAAAAGATATGCATAAGCAAATGGAAAAAAAGTCGACAAAAAGATTACTAGTCTGACAAATAATTCATATTATTACAGTCTAGACTTGGAAAATATTTTTCTTTGTTTGGGATTTATTGTAAGTTGATAATAAGGAAGTTGTTGTTGTTTACAAAGTGGATTTTATGATTCTAGGTAAGGGTCTTGTTAGCACTTTATTGGAACTGTTTGCAAGAGGAAAGGATCTATCTTGGTTTAGGGTTGAGATGATTGTTTAAATTGGTTTTAATTGATATAAAATTAAAATGAATTTATATTTTTAAATTTTACTAAAGGATTTCTATGTACTCTGTTTCTGATACTTTTAGTATGAGTTTATAAGTAATGATTACATCCTGTCCCGTGTGGCTTTGCTTGCAGGGTTTTGATTATTTATAGTTTAGTGAGGAATTTGGCAATGTCAGATGCAGGAAATTGAAGAGATTTAATTTTAATTATTAATGAGGATGGAATGATTTTTATCAATTTCGATAATATTTTTTTAAATATTAAAATTTATTATATATAAAAATAATTTATTTATTCATTTATTTGATTTTTTTAAAAATTTCTAGAGAAACATTAATTTTTTTTATTTATTTATTTAGAAATGTAACTAAAATTAATCGATAAAAAGAAATGACAGTTGCATTTTTATATATTTCATCTTCTCTCATTCCTGGTCTTGTTTCTAAATTTATTTCTCAAGACTTGTCACTAGAGATTAGTAGCAAGTGGAAGTCTGAGATCTCTATAAGTCTCCGTTGGATGGCATTGCAACCCAACCTTATGTTTCCATAAGCGAAGAAAAGAGCACTTAGACTTAATGCATTGAGTTTCTAAAAGAAAAGTCCTTCTTTTCCATCTTATTCGTCTATGTTCTTCTCTTCCACATTTCCTTTTTCCCATCTATCTATTTTTGCCCAACTTTAAAATCTAATAGAGGCCTCATAACATTGCAAAAATTGTTTATAGAAAAAATAACATCCCAAAGTGAGGTTCATCGATTTTTTTATGATTTTTTTTATTCTGCTTGATGAAATTGTTGTAGAAAACTGCTTCTAGCTGTGCACTATTGAAAAGAAGTTATAGACAGAGAGTGTGCAGGTGTGTAGGCGGAGGGAATGAGGGAGGAGGGCAAGGTATAGAAAAACAGAAAAGAGGGGAGGAAGGTAAATTGAAAAAGTCCGTTTATTTTTGTACTGCTGATTGCAGTCTTCGAGTCCATACAAGAAGTTGATGACATCAGGCTTTTGTATGGTGCGTTTCGAATTGGACAAATTTAAACGCGACCGATTTTCAACATTTTATTTATTTTATTTCCGCTTTACCTATCTACTTTTAAATTAGGTTGGAATTAAAAATTGAAGTTATCATTTCAGTTGTTTTCATATGAAAATATGTGCTTTAAGTTTGGCAGTTTTGTTGCGTGTTGTGTTAAAGGCACTTCACGTACTTGGTAAGTTTAGGTCTTTTTCGAAAATTGAGTAGACGAAGAATTGGCTTCTTTTTCTCTTCCTTTCTTCTACCCGTCGTCTTGGACGTGGTCTTGTGTGTCAGGATTGATGTCAGAGTAAAGGGTCTTGCACTTCGACACGCTCGGCATTCCAGAGTGAAGGCACCAACGTTTATCTCGTCTTTTGACAAGTTCATTTATTGATTCATGTTTTGGGGAGAAGAGTTAGTGTGATGGATTCACCATATTCTGAACAGTTTTTTTTTTTTACTTGAATTTTTAAAGGGTTTTTATAATATGAACATTATAATAATAAATTGACATGGAACTATCTATAGGATTCCTGGATTCGGTGTTTTGCATACCAAATGGGCTTTTTTTTGATTTTTGTATTTATATTTAATAAGTTTTTATGTTTGCATCTGCAAAATTTGGTTTTAAATAAAAATGAAAAGAAAATGGTCCATTTTGATCGAAAATGGAATAAAACCTTAAGGTTGATAAATGATTAATTTACATTTAGTTGATAAAATATTTTTATAATATTTTTAAAAAATTATTTATAACAATTTTACAAGTTCAAAAATGGCAGATTTGGCATTAAAACTATAAAAAAAGTGCTTAATATATATTTTTAACCATCGTTTTACCCTATTTAATTTTTTTCTTTAAAATGGCATTTTTCCAAACAGTTTACTTACATTTATTTGAGTGATTTTAAAGAGAATCGATTAGTTCATTTTTTTAAATGTCATGAACCCACACACCTTCACACACATAGCACCATTATTTGCACTTTATTCAGAAAACCCTTTCACAAGGTCCATAGGTCACTAATTGCTATAGTTTTCTCACATTTCTTTATTATTTACAATTTCCTCTTACCCCAAACCCCCTTACACGACCTTAATACCCTAACTGAAGATGAGTGAAAGGGTTAATAGAAAAATGATTCATCACATTACATTAAAAGCTAGCCCCCTCTTTTACTCTCAAACTAGTGACTCGTAAAACATGAAGGGTGATAATCTAAAAGCAGTGACTCAAATGCAATTATAATAAATAAATATTTGGAAAAAATGTTTATTAAAAGTTATTGGTGTTGAGAGGAGTTTTTGATGAATGTTCATTATAGATGGCTGGAGTTGAAGAAGACAGGTTGAATTGGAAATGCAGAAGAGTGTTGGCAATGTAGACGACTCTTTCTGTTGGTGAAATTCCTAAGTCAATCTTTGACGGCTCTAATTGAAAACGGGTGCGAGGAATTCGACTTTTTTGTGTCAACAAGACAAGACGGCAGCTGATGGATGGATTGTCGCTTAGACAACACCAACTTTTCATCAGACGATGAGTTCATGTTCACTGACCATATTATCGAGTGGAGCTTTTCTATGAAAAGGGGTTGAGGGAGTTTTGGTTGAGAGAGTTAAAATGGGAAAGTGTTTGAAGGAATAGAATGTTATCTCTGGTGCGCAGATGCAGCACAAGACACTTGTCAAGCAAAGGCTTCATAGATTTACATGAAATTGTGTAGAATTCATTACTGACACCGGTTCCTGCAATCGTCGTCTCTTTTACTCATCGCCATCTGGTGGTGATGAGAAGTCGATCACAATTTTTTTTCGGTGCACAATTTTTTTTTTTTTGTTATTTTAATATTTTTTTAGATTGAATTGATACGAGGTTATTGATTTCTATGGTTTATTTTTCAATTCTAGATGCGTTTAGTGAAGAAAGGGTTGATGTACTAGTATTATGACAATAGGGAAAGAGCGAGACGGGCTCCTTATAGGTTTGTTATTTGTCAAATGCACCTGCCAACATCCCAGTGAAAGGAGGCTTTTCCATGTATTCCTCTTTTCTCTCGGTGGTATTATCTCGGGTACAATGCGCCTGCTGATGGAATTGAATGAACAATCAGGCAAAAGCGACAGGCTGTGTGTTATTCGTTTTCTTGTATTTTTCGTACAAACAAACTGAAAACGTTTTCTTGCGAGGCGAAGTAAAGGAATTGAACAGCACGAGAGATTGAGCATGCGAGTAATTCAAGAAGACGTGAGGGGTTGTGTGTAAAAGTGCACAACTTGCAATTTGTCCTTGCTTATGTCATGCTTTACTTTATCCACTCCCCCATTTTTTTTTTTTTTTAGTTTTATTTATCTTTTGCTTTTTTTCTATTTGATGGAGAAAATGGCATGGTTCTTATCTCGAATGAAGTACAGGGTAAAGGTTTTTGCTATTTGTAATTTTTTAAAGTGGTTTTAGGTTTCTGGCAGTGACAAGGAATTTTACTTAACCTATCAACACATGTGTTTGGGCAATTATACACACCTTTTTGCCAGTTAAAGAGTGTTAATGAGATTCAATGGTGCTGCTTTTTGCTTTTCTGTATCCAAAGAATCAATAGTTTTTTCTATTAGGACTGAAAATTAGCTCTTATATCATATATACTTTGTGCGCACTCAAGAATAGAATAATTGTTTCAAATATGATTGGTCAAGCTCTTTTCACTAACTTCCTGAAAAGAAAGTTACTACACGAGAATATACAGACTGTAATATATGTATTTGGTACCTTTGGCAATAAAAGCTTATTTTAATCAAATTATATATAAAATTTCACATGACAATACTTTTTGAACACTAGGACCCGCTTAATGCTGCACTGCTTAACGCTGTTTCAGTAATATGGGGTATTCAGTATTCCTCGAAATTGCATGTGGTATTGGTATTCCCCAAAATCTCAATGCAATTTAACATGGCCTTGTTTAAGGCTGTTTCATTTAGCACTGGAACTCTTTGGAACATATTCCCTGCGTTAAGTGGGGTCTTACTGTATGCAATTTTATTTACTATTTAACAAACAAAATGGCATCAATTTCATCTACAATGGTGGGAAGTAGCATGGTACTACTTTCTAATCACTACTCGACCAATCATATTTCAAGCAATTATTCTATTCTTGAGTGCGCACAGAGTATATGATGCAGCACATAATTGCTTTAATTTATTGCAAATTGACAAAAAGATTGACATTAAATAAAAATATAAATTTTTTGTGCTAATTAATAAGAAAAAGTATATAAAAACATGATGTCAAATAAAAGTTTTACGGTGTTAGTTTGTAGCTGAAGAACTCTTATCGCTGAAAGTTGTCTCGACAGGCCCCACGAGGGAAATGCTAGTTTTGTGCGATAAATTGTAATTAGCATAAAGAGAGAGAGAGAAAGGGGTGGATGTAGGATTGGGGTGTTTTGTGTGCGAGCATGTGCACACACAACAGGGTAGGAGCGGTACACAAACCCTGGAGAATGAACCGATGATTGAGGCAAAGTGTATTAAAGCAAGGTTGGTACTGTCAATGCTTTGTTGTGTGCGATAGCGAGCGAGGTGAATGGGACGTTGTCATTAAGCCAGGCTCTTGTGATTAGAACTCCTGTTGCTACTGCCTCTTCTCGCCACTGTTTAGCCCCAGATTGGAACCGCAAACCCATTTTTAAAGGCGGTTCCCTTCATCAATTGACAGTTGGCAAATGTGTGCAAAGCACTTTGTGACTCTTAACAAGCTTGACTAGGGAATTAAAACAGGAGCTGTGTCACTTGTATGTCATTATTATTATCATTCTTCTATATGAAGATATTGTTTTCGAATCGAATTGTCATTTTCCGGTTAGATGAAATCTTCATTTGATGGGTTTAAAGAGTTCAAAATGAATTTCAACATGATGAGATTGAAAAATTGTTCAAATATCAACAAATATTTGGCCGCCGTATTTGATCTTTATTTTTTATAATATTTTTTTATAAAGTTTAATATTATTTGATATCAAAGCTTTAGTAGAGGATTTATACAGATTTTATCTGTTTTTGCTCGTTATTTATTTATATCATTTGTTTATAATATTATTAATATTTACTTATGTTTTTCTTTTGAAAGGAAAATAGTTTAAGGGATAGATTTCAGTCAATAAACAGCAAAAACTGAAGGACAAATTGATGATTACATCTATGGATTTTTCTCTCTCTCCCAAGTCGCCATCGGCTTGTGCATTAAGAAGACGAAAAGCAAACAAAAAGAAATAAATGTTTGGAATTTCACTTATGTTTCGCTTTCTCTGTGTCCTATCTATATATAAGTATATACAGCAGTTATGACAAAAGAAAGAGACAAAGAGGGGGAAAGTTTTTCTCCGTGACAGATCGAGGGATGAAGGATTATTACCTCATCGAAACATTTCCTCGGGGAGGAATTACTTGAAAGGATAAAAGAAGAAATTGACGTTTTTGGCGTGGTTGCGTGTACGGGGATCTGTCGAGGCGATATGAAATGTCTCAAGTGTAGATGAATGTGATAAAATAGTGTACATGCTAGTTTTTTTTGCTTCTCTTTCTCTTTTAAAAATAAAAAGTGAATTAATAGAGAAAGAAGAGGGGAAAATGAGGATAAGTTAAGACGCCATTTGCGAAGGTTCCTCTTGGGATAAATAAGGCGTTTTTAATATTTAAGTGGGTTTAAAAATTGGTTAAAAGTTGACTAGTTTTCAAAGTTTTCCAGCTTAATCCAATTGGTTGTCGTTGATGAAGATGGCATCTTTTCCTACGGGACTTGTTTGTATGACTTTGGTCACATGAAACTGAGAAATGGGTGAGAATATTGAATTTTAAAATATTTTTTCCTTTCTACTCGGTTTAAATAATGCGATATAAAAGAGATGTTTAGCAAAGTTTGATGTTTTAAAAGGTTCTTTTTTTCTTTTTACTCCGGGTTTTGTCTCTCCACTTTCAGTATAGCGTGGGGAACGAGAAAATGGTCGGAGTATAATGTTGCAGGTGAGCCGTAATGAGAAAAGTCTTAAGATACAATGTCACCCGAGAGGACAATTTCGACACCACACCACGTCTTGTGATGAGCGATAATAAGAGACGCGTTGCCGCCGCCGTCGTCGCCGCTGCCATTCTTTGCAACAAGATTTGACTTTCTTTTTAAGCGTCAAGTTTCTTGCCTTTTCTTCCCGTTAGTCAGGTGGTGGGTGTCGTCTTGGGAGTCAAGATTGCAACTAGTTAGGAGAGAGGGGTTCTTTCACTATTCTTTTGTTCCTATCGAGTTTCTGAGTTATTGTTTTTAGTTTAAGTATGAATTCTCTCAAGGGGAGGAGCAAAATTTGAGTTTTTTAATAGAAAAAATTAAATATAATGTTTTGGATATGTGGGTTTTTAAATGCATTAGTTTCGTGAGTTGAAAAGTATATTAGAATATTTTAATTGTGTAAAACATTTGGAAACGCGTCGAGGGGGCTGTGAAAAGGAAAGATCGTCATTTTACTACCGGTGCAGTGTGGTGAAGCGCTCCGAAACGATATGTAAATTGTGGGCAAAGAATTATTCAGAAAACCTTTTATCTTAATGGACTCAAAGTTGGATAGTTTGAAACACACTTTTATATTATGCACTTTTCAATATGCATTGCATGTTTTAAATAAAGTGTTTAATTGAGTCCAACTAACGTTTGTTTGTTTTCTTTCTCTTCCAGTTTTATCTCGAAAAGAGTGGTGCAATTTAAGAAATGTTTCTCTTTTTATGCTTTATTTTCTCTGCGATGTTTCTTTTCATCTTTAAAGATTGCACCCGTGAATCGAGATGAGGAGAAACATAGTATATTATAAACGAATTGTATGGTAAATGCATTGGGTTTGTAAAAGCAAAGGCAAAGCAGTTGAAATGAATCGAGTGTGCAATAACGTGCATGCCATTGTAATGGCACACAATTGGCCGAAATCTTGAGAGGGGTTCTTAGATAATAGTTGTAACTAATTTCATTATGCTTGTTACTTCTGCTGTTAATGAAAAGATTTTTGTGTTAATTTTTTTAGTTGGGCTTGAAAGGGTTGTTGGACAATTGGGTTTTATCGAGTTGTCGAGAAGAGTGTTTTACTATTCGAATGCAATCGTCATCTTTTGATATTTAAAACGAGTTGTCAGCTTGAGAGAAGTAAGAGGCACTGAAGGACGATATAAAATGTTTCACGTCATAAGATTGTGCGTTTCCATGGGAACCGACCTTCACCACTCCGAGTCCGAAGGGGAAATGATAGGAGGTCAGGAAATGTGGAAAACGGCAACATCATGAATTTTCATTGTTTTGATTAGGGTCAGTTTTCTCAAGCTTAACCTTTTTCTCTCCAGTTTAGTCCGAGTTTTGATATCGTGCAGTGTGGGAGCTGGGTTCAATTGACCCAAGTGGAAAGAAATAGGGAAAAAATGGGATTTGGGTGCGATATATTTTCCGGGTTGAAAAAAACCGTAAAATTGTTTTCGACTTTTACTGCGTTTGTTTTAAAATAATTGGGTTGCATTTGGGTGGATAAAAACGTAGAGAAAATATAAAATTGTCAGAAGAGGATGTTGAATGGGTTTTAGTGCAGATCCCAATTAATGATAAGAGTCTCTATGGCTCCTAAAGGCTTGATGTCCTTTAATTTAAATTGAAAAACAAACTTGGAGAATTAAATTAAATTAAATAATAAATTTAATTAAACTTGCAAAATCATTTTTAAGAGCTCACTACGTCTTTTTGAAATTAAAGTATAAATCCAGCAAGAATTTTATATACAATAACATGACGAAAGATCTGTGGTTTCCGAGCATTTGAGCAGATAAATTCACACGATACTTAAATTACTGTACTTTTTGCTGGACATGGTAAACTCTTGTTAGTGGTTGGTTCTTGTTGTAGTGTTGATGTAGGTTAGGTTTGAAAAAGGTCTCGATACATTCTTTAAAGGGACTTAAGGTGCATAGCGGTAATGAGGAGTGCTGGTATCGTCGTAGCCGAGCGTGGTCAGCTTATCTCCAAGTGCTCCATCGCATTCTAAGTGTTTGGAGAAGGGAGACAAGAGATTCCTTTTCCCTCACACGTGCAATTGTGCCTTGTGGCCTGGCACGGGGATCTTGATGTTGGCGGGTTCCATATGCAGCGGGGAAATGCCCAGATAGGATCTTTGGGTTGTTGGCACTGGTTGGAGCGTGGTGCACTATGGTTGCGACCCTCACTTTGACCCTCTTGTGGGCACGAGATAAGGATCCGCTTTCTCCATAATACACACACCGCTGCGCTTATTCTATACACGCAGGTTGTAAAAATCTGGACACGACGTTGTCTCATTCTCAAATTTTAACGTGCTATATTTGATAAATGCAACTACTGAGCCCACCTGCTCTTATTACACTCTTTTGACGTTTTATATGTGTATAGAAAAGTGTGCTGAATGTGACGACGGGTGTCTGCGACGTGAGCTGAATGGGTATTTATACTTGTGTTTTTAGTGGATGTTTTTTTAATTTGCTCGCAGTGAGGGGATTAATTCTGGGGATGAAACGATAAGTTTATTGAGTGACCATCTGTTACTATGCAACCCTGACAGTTTGAAGGTTTGCAATGGAAATCAACGATGCGATTACAATGGAGATTGATAAGGATTAATTGAAAGGGATGTTATTAAAGGGAAAAGATGCGTATCTGTGTTTATGATGACTTTATAAAGGGATTAAATCAAATCGCTTTTTCCTCATTAAGAGTGATTATAATTTGTATAGATAATTTTTTGAGCATTATAACAGCGAAATTTGCATAAAAATTGGCTTGTTTAATTTGTACGGGAGTTGTCAGTTGTTTTACCCATTTAAAGCTCGCCTCTCTCGGCTTAGGCGATAACAAATTTGCGTAGAAACTCTTTAATCGAATTTACTTGGAAATAACAGCAATTTCACGATAGTTTTGAATTATACCATGAAGTTTTAACCAAACGCGTTATTATTTCATTTGTTGAATATTATATGCGATTTGTAAAAGAGGAAATGTCGACCGAATTGAACATTATTTAATCAAAATATTATATCATTTCTCAGAATGTTTGAATAATCCCAATGCTATTAAGCAGCCAAGCTGAATCTATTTGAATCGAATAGGAGAATTTTAATCGAAAAGATGATAGTCACGATTGCGATTCCATACACTATACCCCTCTCATTCCTTTCTCTTCCCTGTCTATTATTCCTGTCCCATTCAACCCGGAAACCAGGCTTGGAATTCCGGCTTCTGGTGGCTCCAGCAACCCCTATGAATATTTGAAAGGGATGCGTTTGTGCACGATGATTCATTCCTCGGTCTGGCCTCCGAGCCAAATCGAGTGACAGCTGGAAAGGTAGTCACGCTTTAACGTGAATGAATTGGACGTGCATGACATTGATTTGTTTGCTCTAGTCAGGAATATGTTATATATATATATATATACATCCACGTATGTATATATATATATATATATTTTCTACACAAATGAAAAAATGGCAACCTGAAGAAATGATAGTCATCACTCTTACTGGGATCAGTGTAAATAAGTGGCATTGGGTTTTGATGTAGAGTGGGTGTGGGTTTTACTTACAGCTAAGAATGACGCATTGGACTTATAAGTTAGTTATTCCCAAAGCGCCCTCTAGTGACTCTGATTGAGCATAATGTAATTGAACTCACCCGCCCCTCGTTCGTCGTAAATTGCTGTGGTGATAGTGGACTTTCATCTCAGATGTCCTCAAGGGCTGTATAACCCATCCCATCTTACTAATTGCATTGGTCTCTCTCTCGCTCTCTCTCTTTGCACTCGCTCTTTCTCCTTTACCTTAACTACATTTCACAAGCATCACAAGTTTTTAATTTAATAATGCAGGTTTGTGTATTTCGGAATGACTTTTAAGTTTAATGCATAATGAGGCTTGATCAAGTTGAGGTAATGAGCAAGGGTACTAATAGAGCCCTCAATTGGATATTGAAAAGTTATTAGGGATGTATTTTAGTGAGTAATAAAAAGTAATTGGTTTATTTGATTATTTTTATACTGAGTGATGAATTGTATTAGTTCAGTTGTAATTAGATGAGGAGAAAAGGCTCCTAATGTAAGATTGGAGTTGTGTGGTTTTCTATTGAGTAAACAAGCAAACAAATCAAATGGGATCATAAATTGAGTTGATCATTTAGTAGTTTAGGTCAGTGAGCTTGACCTGGATATGTGGTTAAAGAATGTTTATGTGGAATTTGTTATTGAGGGAAAAATTTTGATTAAAATATTAATAAACAAATGGCTTGATATGAATTTTTTCACTCAAAAATTTATTAAGTATTAAATAAATGAAAAGTTTACAGTATATATATATTTAAAGGTTGAATGTTAACAAGAAAAACGTTGTTAACAAATGTTTCGAACCATAAAATTGTTTTTTTCTTATATATATATATTCCATTTGTTTTCTTTTATTTTTTTGGGCGGTTTTTAAAACGGTTTTAACCTTTTATATTTTTCCGGTCGAGATGAAAAAAATAGAAAAAGGAAAAAACAATCGAGTATTTTCCCCTTTTTTCTTCTTCTTTTTCTTACTCATCTTTTTTTCTATTTTTTTATATTAAAGCCATTTAGTCAGCTCGAAAGAATACTCATTTCCTTTCCCCTCTCTCACCGATAGGCGACGGTGTGGAAGCAACTTTTATCTTTTTTCGATGCAAGACAACCGACTCCTCATACCACTTTTCTCTTTTCTCGTCTCATTTTTCCCTTCTATTTTTTTCTTGCTGATTTGCTCTCCTCTTCAAATTGGTTTTGTTTTCTGCTCTTCACCTCTTTTTACTTCTCACATGAATCCATATATAGTTTTTTTTACCTTCTTTGAAACCTTTCTTATCGCCTACAAAATAGAGACAAAACGTATCAAAAGACAAAATCGAAAAACTGCTTTCCTCACATGGAATACAAGGCAAATGGCACTTACCAACAAACATAGAGAGAGATGCTCATCCGATGAGATGAAACAAACACACAGAGCATGCGCAACTGCTCGTTGTGACTCTGACGAACGCGGTATGGGGTCGCGAGTAGGCACGCAGCTCATGATAATACTTCTTTTGCGTGAATGAAAGTAGCCCTTGATGGCTTCTCTCTCCATGGGATGGACAATAAAAGATGTGAATTATTGAGGTTTCAAGGGTGATTACACCGCGAATTATGAGCACATTTAAGGCAATTTGCAGCACCTCGCTCTCTAGTAGAGTCTCACACACAAGAAATCAATGTTTGTACGGACGGAGAAGGAGAAGAGAGACCATGATGATTTTTGCAGCTTCATTTCAGCTTATTGCAAATGACTGGGCGGGTATAATGATGCTGAATATAAAATGTATGAGAGCAATTTCCTAAATGGACATTGGGATTTAAAGCGGTGAATTAAAAAATGCTGCTGCACAACAGGAAATTATTTTTTATTACTTTTTATGTATTTATTTTCTTTAAGACTTTAAGTGCTTTGAATTTGTTAATATGTTGATTTTACACAAAAATTTGTTTTTGTTTTGTTATTTTAATTAAATTTAATTCTTAACTAACGTTTTAAAGATAATTTTAAGGTTGGGATATGATCAAGTTAACCTTTATTTGACAGAAAATTATTCGGCGCATGTTGAGAAGGCGTTAAGTTTGCACAGACATTTATCAACGATGATACTGCCCGGAATTGCCATTTTTCAAGTGATGCAAATGAGAAAACTAGACGAGATTTTTATTCAATGAGTTTTTATCTTGAGAACAAGCATAGAGAGGGAAAATGTTTTTATATATATATCAGTTTTCATCCTTTTTTGATGCATGAAACTGGTTTTAGTATTTTTTTCTCTCTTTTAACTCTCATCTTTTGCTATGTGCAGCAGCGATGGAATTTTGAATTCCACTTTGCACCGAGCTTAATGAGTCTTTAGGGCATTAAGTGTGCTATAGCCCTAATTACCAGAATAGATAAATAGGTAAGGGACATCATCAGCAGTTGGATGGGGATAGAGTGTTGGAATAATTTATTTAAAAGATGAAACGAGGGGATGTGGGGGTTGAAAGTTAAAAGAGTGTGTGCAATGAAAATTGTTTTGCTAATTTCACCCGGATGTTTTGGCTTGTACGTGTCGAGTTTGTTATTTGATTTGCTTGTTTATGTTTGACAACTGGCGGTACTGTGAAAGGAAACGAATTCAGTCATTAGTCCGTGTTTTAGTTTCGCATATGTCGGGAACGTGGCCAAAACTTAGTGCGCAGTTAGCGCAACAAGATTCATGAGGACGATGCGTTACTGGCGTCTCTAGATTCGGGGGCGCCATCACACAGCATCTGTCACATTTCTGGCGCGTTCTGGACTAAGATTAGAGTTTTTGCGAGGCAGTATCCAACTAAATTGTCCCTTTAAGGGTATCGAGGAGGTAATATGACTTGAATGACCTCTTCTGATTATTTATTTATTTATTTGTTTATTATTTTTGATTTATTTTCTAATTAAGGTTTTTTGTTTTGTTTTGATATGAAAGGGATTTTTTTTAGATTTAATGCTGATTAGGAGGATGTGAAAGCAGTGCTCTTGCTTAAGATGACAGTAGAAGGGATAAGAATAATGATGCTGAATCATCTTTGGGATTGAAAATGAGGTGATGGGAGATGAGAGTTATGAAGATGAAGGTGGGGAAATTAAAGTTGGGTGTTGCAAAATATGGTTATGGGAGCTTGGAATTGGGATGGAGGGTGAGTTAATTGAAATAATATTTCCGTGAATGTGAGATGGGGTGTTGATTACCATGAAAGTGATGATTTTAGATTTCCAAAGGATTTTTTTCTTTTTATTCTACATGGATATGAATATAAATTAGGAGTTGAATTTTTTCCACGTGTGGATTACTTCAATTAGGTAGTAAAATGAAAGAAGGGCTGATGTATGTTGACAGATTATTTTAAAGGGTGAGGGCTAGAAAGAAATTAAATTCTAAAATTTATATATAAAAATTTATTAGAAATGTTAATTGATTTGAATTAATATGCAGTTTTATTAGATACTCAACCTTTACGCTGCTACACATTATTTAACACAAAACCAAAGCATGAAAAAGTAATCTGTTGCATTATAAAAGCCTCTCAAATAGAAAGTTTTAAAAAGCTTTTTAAATGTTAAATAATTTAAATTGAATGAAATATTTAATTTAAGTAAAATATTTTTCTATTTGTTGTTGTACGAGTTAAGATAAATAAAAGAGAAAGGGGAAAACGATTGCATGTAAAAAATAAGCAGTTTTCCTATCACTGAGTGATGTGTTGGGATTTGACGTCGATTCTCACTGGAGGGAGCTGCTAGTTGTAGGCTAATGCATTGATCAGGCAATTGATTTTTTTTTCGTGTGCCCTCGCTCTCGACGGCTCATATCCAGAATGCCAATGTCTCCCAAGAGACTGAACAAGCTGCCGTTTCGTCTTCTAATGGAGGTTGAAGGAAGAAAAAAGAGTTGGGAATAATTAAATGACAAGTTTTATGCACCTCTTAGTTCGATACATATCATTAATTTTTAACTAAAAATATCATGTGCTTCTTTTTCAACTTTTTTATTAACTATTAATTTTTTTTATTTTTTTTCTTAAAAGTCTTCCATCAGCTTTAAGGTGGGTTGTTATATGAGTAGTTACAACTGTTTGGATTTTATTGTATCTACTTTTTATATCCAGATAAAAGTTGTTGTATATTACCTGGTGATAAGAAATGTCTAGAAGAAAACCACCATCTTTTTTTTCTTTTTCTTACTTTACTTGATCTTGGCCTTCACGTAGGTGCTTCTTCTTATGGTATCGTAAACTTGTGCGGTTAATCCGAGTGGAAATTTTGTGGAGTGTTGGCCAATTTCATCTGCTTTTAATGGACCGTAAATAAAGACTTAGCAAGACGGATCTGTGAAGACGGTTGGCGTTTCGTGAAGATGAACCACTTCGGAAAAAAATTATTGTAAAAGAATATAAGAAAAAGAAATAAGCAAGGTGCAAGTTGAGGGCAAAAATCGTCCGATGCTCCCAATTGTGTTAGTGGTCGAGGAAAAAATTAAATTGAAAATTGTGCGTTGGATTTGAAATTGCAGAGGGGATTAAAAAATAAAGAAAAATTCGGTTAATTAAAGTGGAATTTAATTTTGTTAGGAGATGTTGATATTATCATAAATAATGACATGTGGGATTATTGTATTGGATAATGTGGTATTATATAGGAATAAATATTATTTTTAAGAGATGGCAATCTAGCATCAATTACTCAATAGTTGAAGTGCTGTAAAGCCCGTTCAGTAATAAACGATGGGGATTTCTCAACATGGTTGGCTTCACTTGGCTTGCTATTAACTAGAAAAAGATAGAATTGGATCATAGGTTAGAAAAGTTGCGCCTTGCTGTGTGAGGATAATTTACTTTTTTTCTGGTATCTACTTTTTGTCATCTTTTTCTTTATGTGAGACAATATAAGAAGTTTAGTAGCAAGTTGTTATTTTGTGTGATATCTAATAGGGGAAATTGATTGGGTTTTTAAAGAGAGTTGTTTTCGTTTAATTTTTATGAATTTTATTATTTTTTTGGGAATATTTTATGAGGAAAAATATTTAAAATGGCAGGTCGATGGCCAAGCATTTGGGATTGAGTAAAGTTGCTGAGGAATGAGTTTGAAGAGAAAAAATGGGTGGGGTGAGGTAGAGAAAGAGAGAGAAAAGAAGGGAAATGTGAAGTTGCTTGCACACCACTGCCCTCTTATGGAGGGTTGAGGCCTCGATTCCTGAGCATTGCATCGATTTGTGATTTGTATGTGGATGACTGGAAAATGTGGTCGCATTCGCTTTTGATCGAATTTCATGACTTTTTTTGTATTTTTGAATTTTTTTTCCTTGTAAAGAAATTTATTACCTGTCATATCAATGTCACAAACTTTTGATTAATTTTACTTTGCTTTTTTAAATTTTTTCAACATGTTATTTTAATTGAAAAAATAAAAAAATAAAAAAGAGTTGTTTACAAAACATAAACAAATTAGCTCTTTTTAATGGGTAATTTAAATGTGCATTTTAGAGGGGACTTTTAATTCCACTTTGTTCAATTGGAAAAAGTTTTGCTCGCTTTATCATCATTACATTTGTACAGACCAAGTTTGTAGTAGACATTTTCCAGAGGGGGATTTAATGATGCAGTGACAGCAGTGGAGACAAACCTAATGACGCTTGTTTTGCCCGGAACTTCACCTGGCTTCACTGGCAATTAACTAAAACCAATTGGATGCTGCGCTGCTGTTGTGCTGATGCACGATAATTATGGACTCGACCGCAAGACCTTGTTGGATGAAGCACGGAGAAAAATTTTCTGCTCTCGATCAACACTGCTGCCTCTGTTCCGTAATTGCACACCTCCACACTTGTTTTGCACCATGCACCCCTCTTTGGCTTGTTTAATGAAGTTCATTTGTTCTTCGTTAAGTGGAAAAATGTTATATTGACGTGTTTGGCAAAAATTTTTGGCTTATTGGATTGCAATATAATGTCCTACATTTTGTGCTAATGTTTCTAGGGAGAATTTAATCAAATGATGCTTGTTATTGTTATGGTTGATATTTCCGTTAAGGAATAAATGGCTTGTTGGAAATATTTTTTATATTGATTATTGGGTATAGAAATGTGGAGGATTTTTGTTAATTTTTAATTAATTAGTGAAATTTGGTTTGGAAAAAATTGTTACACCATTAACAAGTTTATTTGCATATAAATTTGTTTAATTGCTACTTATTTGCATTTTAAGTAACATTTTCCTACGCTTAAAAGGTGCCGTTAACAACTGCCAATTTACATTTTAATTTTTTATTTACATTTTTAATGTAAAATGGTGTGAATGTTTTCATCTAATTGATGACATTTAGCATGTAGCTGATGCTAATCTACACTGACAGGGTTTTAAAAAATATGTAAACTTTATATTAGGCAATTGGTTGTGTCTTCCTTTCACTTGTTATGATTAATGATGTCATCTTGTGCTTCAAAGATGGCTTCTTTATTGATAAGTTATTTCACAAATTATAAAAGAAATATTACAGTATAATTTCAGAAACAAAAATGATTGGTAAAGGTCATTTCCCTCTCTTTGATACCGCACAGACACTTGGAAATTTCTTGAATGAAATTTTGATAAGAAAAGCAAGTCCATTGAAACAGAAATTGAAGCTGTACTTTGAACATTTCCATTGCCATAAGAAAGAAAGATGGAACTATGGGCTTTAGTTCTATCTAACAGAACCCTATTGAAGTGCAGTAGTAAAAAAGCGAAGGGAATTTGTGATCTTACAGCAATGTTTATGTGACTGGGACATGTAATAAAAATAGATTTTTTTCTCTTTTTATTATTTCTCAACATTTGTTCGATCCGTTTTTAGATGCACAGATTAAAATCTCACTAACAAGTAAAAATATCGATTTCGGATCGTCTCATCATTGAACGAAGAATTGGACGAATATATCGGGTTGGGTTTCTATCTGATGATAAGTTGGACAGCAAAGAGCGATCTCCAACACCGATTTCATTTTATGGAAATACGTTTTAAAGGGTTTAAACGATGCTGCACAAGCTGATAAAAGTTTTAATGTTGATTGAATAAATTTATTTATAGCTCTTTTCTATGAAAACAAAACTCATTATAAATTGCTAATTAAAACTTTAATCCTTTTCTTTTTATTTCTAGGTAAGTTATCACACTTTATTCCATTTGGATGTTGAAAAAATGAAAGAAAGTGCTTTTTAAGGTAAGGTATCTTTAAAAATAACTAGTGCACACTGGACACGTGACATTAGGTGCGAGTTAGGTGAAAAGTTGTGAGTTAGAGTAATTAGTGTCGTCATATCTTCTCCTCTTTTCCATTACAATGCAAATGGGATGCGATAGGCGAAGGGCAAATGTAGGCAAGTTTTGTTTGCAACTAGTTGGGCAAAGGCCAACGAGATGGAATAACAGGAAAAGGCGGAAACCTCATTCCCACTCACAGTTTGAAGCTCGTTAACAAGTGCAAAGAAGCCTTTTTACTAGTTGAGTAAATGCATTAAGTGTGGGTCACGCAACTACATTCTCACCTCAAACAACCCTCTTTCTCTCTTGAGGATTGTCGTACAAGCAAATGTCTTGCAACTTTGTCTTTTTTCCTCACACACACATACGGCTCTAAGTAAGGAGTTTTGTAACATTTTTTTCAACATTTTCCATAAGAAACTACCTTTATACTTTTTTGGGTTTGCAGATTTTTTTAAGGGAATGTTACAAGACTTGACTACACCCATCGGTCTATTAATTTTGTTCTTGGTCTCAAGGGGGGCTGTATAAACAAGAGCAATGAAAGATTTTTTTATTAGTTATTACATGGTCATCAATATCATTGCTTGTTGTTATCTGCTGAATGAGGTTTTTTCATGTAATATTTAGTGAGTGCAATTGTTATTTATGGGGTTATTAATTTATTATTCGAGAAATAATGTTTAGGGTTTTTAAAAATTGAAATTTGATTTGCAGATGGTTTATGTCATCACTTGATATGCTTGTCCAAGGATATTTGTGCAGACAAAAGTGCATTCAAGATGCACCACATGTGCAGCCAAGTGTAAAAGTTCATATTCGAAATGGAAAAAGAACCGAGAGACGGTTAATGAGTGACGGATGGGCACTTAAAATCTGTCAAGACAGCTGGAAGGAGGATATGACTTAAGATCTATATTAAGACATTCGATGCTGGTTACAAATGATGCGACTGGCTGTGTTAAATATATGAAAGTTTTTATATTATGTAAGGAATTGTGTGAGAGAATGTGACTGTGAAGGGTTTTGCTAATGTCAAAATGATTAGCAAGACTTGATGTTTGTCCATAATGAGCTTCTCATTTGCTAATCATCTCCTTTCCCCTCTCTTATTTTGAATGGGTAATTTGTCATGCAGCATCTATCATCTATTCGGTTGGAATTTGTTGTGTTTTGTGATGATAAAAGTTATTTTAGGGTTAATTATTTATGAGTTAAAATTTTATTCATTTATTTTTTTTGGATGTAATTAAGATTTTTTCGGATATTTTATATTAATATTTTCATGGGTTGAAAGGGAAAAATTACGTGTTGAAAGTTAATTACATCAAGGGTAGGTTAATTAGAATTTTTTAAAATTTTTTTATTTTAAAGAGGTCAAAATGAGTTTTTTCTACCATTTTTACAGTTAAGCAAAAACTTTGAGAAATGTTTGTTGATGTGCTGTCAAATAACCCGTTTTGCTTTTTCAAGCATACCATTGTGTTGATGAAAAAAAAAAAAACATAATGATATGGAATATTCTGATGTTAAAAGATATTATTTTATGTTTTAATAATTCTTTTTCCTTCTGGTAAAATAAAAGAAAAATAAATTTCTTTAGAGCGCACATACATCTTCCTCATTGCTTTCTTAATCGATTTTTTTTTGTATATAAACAAGGAATAATCCGTTTATTTTATGCATTTGAATAGCTTGTTATCGGAAAAATAAATGAGTGCGTATGAATTTTGCATGAATCTTGCTTGTTTGGTAATTTCAAGATGGCTTAACTCGTTGAAAAGGTGGATTGGAACGTGCTTTTTATTTTTTATTTTATATATATCACCAGTTCTACACGATGATGTTAGGGTTTGCTTATAATTTGATACTGCCGCTCGTCGTGCCCCCTGAAAACTGGTGGTCAAGTCATATTTTGCATTCTGCAAGCAAAATACGCCCCGAGAAAAATCAATGTCATGAAATAAATTGTAGGTTTTTTCAATTTGTTCCTTAAATTGAGTTAGTGCATTTTGAAATTCAATATTGCTTCTCTCGTACGTGCAAGCCTGGCTTCCAACCAAGGTGCATTCTTTTTTCTATTTTTTCTCCTTCTCTTTCTTCTTTTGATATAGAGAAAAAGAAATGAATTAAAATTGACAGAGCAAGCTCAAGCTTAACGTGGTTCAACTGTTGATGGATTTTTGCCTCGTTTCATATGGCAGTTAAAATATATATTAAGATAATTTAATTGTACATTTTCAAATTGGACAAGATATTTGCAACGTTATAAGAAATAAAACAAAAACTTTATCATTTCTTTGGGTAAAAATATTGTTGTTTATTTATTTTTCATTTTATTTATATTATTTATTTTATTTATTTTTATTTAAGTGTGTTTGTTGAGACGCATATGTACCGTAGATTGCGTCCAGGTCCAATTTCGACGAGCGTTTTGAGAGAAATGCAAAAATCTCGGTTTCTCGGGCGTTTTGTTAGGTTTGGAAAATTCGCTCTAAGCCATGATTCGATTTTCGGTCGTGTGTACGAATGGAATAGCGCAAAGAGGGATTTGTGGCCTGTCTGCTGTTGCATCAGTGTAATGGGTATTTGGACCCGGCCGATGCAAATTGCAACTTGTTCAGAAATCGATATAAACATGCATAACAAATTGCAAATCAACACTCAAAGGCAAAAGTTTGAGATTTGCAAACAAGGCAAACCGAAATGATGACAGCAGGTTTGCTGCTCTGTGTTTCTAAGGATGTGTGGGTGATATGGGGGAGGAGAAATACCAAAGGAGAAGAAAAGAGGGGAGAGAAAAAAATCAGTTTTGCTCTCCTGCTGCTGTCCAACCATGTGGATACATGTGTGGGCATAAATTTAGAACTGACATTAGAAACAGAAAATGCTTTATTTATTTTTTCTTCTTTTTTTTTTTACTCATCTTTTCTTACAGCACGTTTCGTTTGACTGGTTTTTAGGAAAACAAAAGAGTGGAAATAAATACTCGGATGCCCAATTGCCATCTAAGAGCGCGTGCGCAACGCTATCTCGTACCTTTACTTCTTACTTTCTCCTTGCAACACCCAGTAGTAGTGTTAATTACATCCGACCATTTTTCTTCTTTACGTCCCCACCTTGACAGGTTACAGCCCAGTTTGCAGTAACACGGCTCCAAGTTTGTCTTGGGCGAGCCAATTCAGGGCCTCACACTAAGAAACCCTCCACTGCCTCGACCTCCCTTCCTCGTGGACCCAATCTCCGTCGTTGATGACGTGCGCGTCTCACGTGAGAAGTAAGTGAAGATGAACGTTTCATACGTGCACATAGCTGAGAGTAAGTTAAGGAGCTGTTATTTGCACGTGATGTGAAAACTGACCTATAGGATAATTTAACAGGGTTGTTAACAAAGGTTTTTATTTGGATTTTATCTTATTTTTATTTTCGTTAATTAAATGTGGAAATGGCGAATAACAATTGTAATTTCCGTTGCGTACTTGTTTACAAGATCAGCAGAGAAGCGTAGGGAAAATAACGATTGAATTGCTCGGAGAAACAGTTGCCAATAGCAGCCGATAAGAGAATTGGAAAAAATGAAAAGCCTGACTTTAATATATAATTTGCCAACTCAACTAGGATAATGAAAATATATTGTCATGATTTTGCCAAAACAACGTGAAAGGAGGATAAACAAGTTGGTAGAGTGAGTTTAAAACTCGTTTTAAATAACATCATCATTTTAATTTACGTATTTAAACTTTTATTTTATTTTAGAATAATGTCATGAAATGGAAAATATATACAACTGAATTTTTCAATCAATAATATAAAAAGCGGAAATAAAAAAAGAGATAACAGACACGTTTTCTAAGGAGCCAAGATGTCTGCAAAGGGGAGTAGTTTTGAGAGCTTCGCTGGAAGAGGGAGTGCAGATGCACTTTTATACAAGTGCAACCGGGCTGACTCAGACATCCGATCCCCTACAGACCGTCCACGGCTGGTCATATCTTGAAATTCAGTCTCCATCTTTTTCCTTCGCTCTTTTTCTCACTGGGGCTTGGAGATTGATCTCTCTGTATATGCATTTCCAACTCAAACTGAGCAAAATTATAAAAAGGAGTGATCCCTTCTGTTTCGCATGCATGAGCAAGGATGCCACGAACATCTCTTGCCAGACTCCCCTTCTACTTTTAGGGAAAATAGGCTGGAAATAGGGAAATGGGCGTGGAAATGCATGAAATGTGCAATTTTCTGCCCAGATGATGTTCAATGGCCAAGTAATTTGCAATCATTACCTCTGCTATGGCCTAATATGTATATATTATATGTATAGATCATTGAAATAAAATTCAGGAGTCAGTAAAAGGGAAATGCAATGAATAAAATAACAGCTTGCACTTGTTTTGGGGGGAGTTAAGACACATTGATATATTTTTTCAAGGGATTTCCTGACACACAAAGAAGGTTTAGCTTTTTTTTTTCTTTCTCTCCCAGTTTTTTGTGTGTGAAGAGCAGGTTGATTTGTATGGTTGGTCCTATATATATACACACTGGCCTCTAACCTAGGTTTAAATGCGGTTTGTGAGGCAGATGTTCCAGTCTAAGATGAGAGCTTTTCTTTTCTCTTGTCCTTTGCCCGCCCCCTCTTCTTTCTCGGTGGATTTTATCAGGTTTGGTCGTCGGGGGCTTTGACTATGTACCGCAGAGTTGAATACATCGGTTGGTTAGGGTCCCGCCAGATTTTTCAAGTTGATGGTCAAGTGTTATGCTAGCAGCTATGTGTAGAACTAAGTGGAAAAAAAGGAGGGAGGGACTGGTTCCTTTCTCCTTCTTTTGCAAAAGGGGCAAAGCAGACGCATGCCCACAGGGATGGTGCTCGTTGAAAGGCATGAAAGACGCTTTCCCATTGCTCTCTCGCTCACTCCCCTAGAAGGGCGTGTGGTGAAGAAAAAGATGCAATAACTGCACCTTTTTGAGTGACGGAATAAGATGCTCCTGCTGCTACTGGTGCTTCTTGTGGCATATTCTGAATTTACATTGTGTTTTATGGAGAAGAGAAAAAATTCAAGTTTGTTTTTTTTGGGAAAGCAAAGTCTAGAGTAATCAATATTTGTGTGTAGGTGCTTTTAAGATGAGATCTAGCTGAAATTAAAAAAAAAAGATAAAAATTGTTAAAGATTATTAAAAAGTAAAAGGTTGGTTATATATGCCTAAGGGGTATCGTAGGAATTTTTAATAAAAAAAATATGTAATTTAGAAAATTTTTGGTGGTCTTAAGTGTATTAGGTGGAAGGGTTTTTTGTGGGTGTATTGAAATTTTATGAGTGAAGTCATGAAGGGGAGAATCAAATGGGAATTAATTTCAAGGGTGTTAAAACCGTCATCTTGAAGTGCACTATCCATAAAACACTGCGGCTGGACTTGGTCTCGGATGCTTTTGGGAATTATGCGCTTGGGTTTTCTGGATTGGGGGATAGGGTTTATGCGGCCCTGGTGAGGATGGAGGGTTGACATAGTTCCCTCAGGCCTCCTGAACTCTGACTTCAATTTAGTGGAACTGGGTTTGATGTGAAATCGAGATATGAATTACCCCAGGCTTTTTTTTGGCAACATTCTAGTAAAAGTTTAAAGTTTCCTGCTTTTTAAAATTTACTGTCTGTCATTTATTTTGACGTGCGCAGGAAATTAATGTGTTTGATGTTAAAAAGCGACTTTGATGTTAAATAGGATTCAAAAGCTACTTAATTAAGGTTTAATTAAGTGAAAAATTGATGCAAACACCATTTTTTGTTAAAAATATGAATAAATAATATTTTGTTTTTAGTTAGAAAATTGTTATTGATCAAATATTTGTTTATATTTATATTTATATTTATATTTAAATGACGTTTGTAATTAATTTGTATGATTTTAACGATTTTGATGGATATATTGGCTTGAAGCATGTCTTTCAACTCAATTCTCAGCAATTACGTATAAATATATATATATAAATATATAAATGTAGATCTGGGTAAAGAGAGAATGAATGAGTTTTGTGATGTATGAAAGATGAAGTCTGAAATAGGGAAAGAGGAAAGTGTAAAAGAAAAAAAATTGGTGTGATGTCTCCAGAGCGGAATTAAAAAAATAAAAATAAGGAAGAAAAAAGTTTTTAGGATTCTTTTCGATTCGGGTAAAATGGATTGGCATTTTGATAGAGGCACAAAATTGCCAAAAGAAAGGGGAGAGAAACACACGAGGGAAATCTGTCGGTTGCGTGTGAGTGTGTCCCCTGTTTGTAGTCTTCTATATGCATTTCATGCAGCATTGCATTCTGAAATTTGGACGCTCTACATGATTCAACGTGTGACAAGTGATGCAAAAGCATATCAATGGTAAATAGTAGCTGACAAGCTTTAAAAAAATATTATAAAATAATAAAAATGATGGAATAAAGCAATTTGCAGAGGGATAATGGGGAATTGGTAAGATTTAATTCCAGGCTTATAATGATATTTTGATATTTGATGAAGTATGACAAGCGTGACCTGATTATTATTCGCCAAGATTGAAGTTTGAAGGGAGGGTTCACCGATATCAAAAGCCCCTTACTGATGCTGTAGGAGTCATTGACACTCCTCTGTTTGCTTCTATTTTTCTTTCTGGGTGATGAGATAGTCGGGGCTGTAACCCGTTGATCCTCTACACAATGCCCCTCTGTCATAGGCTTCGTCATGTGAGTATGGCTCATGGGTTTCACACAACAGATCCCTGTCATTGACATGAGATGATGCTTGGGATTTGATTGCAATTGGAATATAATAATGGTGGATAACATTGATGGTTTGATGTTTAGGTAAATATATATATAAAGTTAAATTTTTTATTAATTAATTAATTATTGGATTTTAAAGAGAAACGAGAAAAATGCGAGATTAATACGAGATAGTTTTACAGCGCTATTTATTGATGTGGAGAAAATGGGAAGTTTTAAGAGAGTTGTAAAAAATGAGTTTTATTACTTGAAATTTGACATTAAATTGAAACAATATTGATTTTTATGGACCTAGATCAGGTTCTATCACAGTAAAGTAATTACCTTGTTTTTATTGAAGTTGTTTTGTTTTTATTAAAATTTTTTTTAAAAATTTTAATACACTTTTCTTTAATTTAAAATTTATTGTTTTCTTTTCTTTGAGATTTAGTTTAATATGTCATTTTATTGAAACTTTGAAGGTAATGCATACTCAGTAGATTTTTTTTTTATTAAGTAAAGTTGATTGAAACTTGAAGAAATATTACATTTTATATTCCAAGCAAGGTGGATTTTAAAGAGATTGTTAGTTTGAAGAGAAAAGGTAATTTGTTAGATTCAAGTCAATAACCCTGGATCTTTTAAAAATATAAAATAAAAGATATATATATATATGAAAAAAAAACTACTTATGAGAGGGAAACTGACAAAATGGTTCCATCTATTTTGTATGCTGTGGTCAGAGGATTTTTTGGTGAAATGGAAAAAATCCCTGGTTCGCATCAAATTTTAGAACCCAACTGCTACGTGTTGCTGAGCTAAGGACTTTGTGGATCTCTATTGGGAACAGGAAACTTCAGATGTCACTATAACTTTATATATAAATATATATATAGATGGGTACACATGGTGTATAGTATATAAATAGATAGAAAGTTAGGTTAAAAGTTCTCATATTCATCTCTTTTCTCTTGTCAATTTTCCTCTTTGAAACTGTGAAAAAGACAAGCAGAAATGGAAAGAAGAGAGAAAATATAAAAAAAAAATTTGGTTGACTTAGTTGGTATTCTGGGTTGTGTGCTGAATTTTGAAAAGAGGAAGAAAAAAAGTTTAAAGTTGAAAAAAGAAACATCACTTTGTTTTAGGAGAGAGGATCCTTGAAGAAATTCCTATCGTGACCTCAACTTAATTAAGGTAGATTCTCCGGTTTATTAGAATTGTATTTTTTCTTTTACTTTGTGAAAATTATCACGTTTCTAGGTAATTAGACTTTATTAAACATAAAAAAAATTGTAAATTGATTTTTTTTTCTATATTTCATAATCATATGAATTTTGTTTATTTAATATTCAAAGCGTGATGATTATTTACACAAAGAAATATAAAATAGATTACGCACTTAATAATAAGTGTGTTAAGGGCAAAAGATGAAAATTGTATAAATTAGAATAGAAAACTGTCAGTTTGTGGTTTACTTATCAAAATGTTTTATGTTTTATTTTGCCCGTTAGTTATAACACCCACTTGTATGCAAACTTGGTCACTCCAAGGTGAAAGTGCACATAATTTTTTTTAAAAAAAACCTGAGGTTATTCATAATAAGTGATAAATATGGGAAAAAATAAGGAAAAAAATAAATACTTTTACTTATTATTCATATCCTTGAGAACATTTACATAATTTCTATAAAACTCAGCTTAATTTTCAAACTTATTCAGCTATAAAATTAAAAATTAAACAAGAAGTTGATCTAAACCCTTTGATTCACAAGTTGTTTAACTTCACCTACTAAACTAATGAGATAAAAATGTGAGATAAGAGATACGGAATCTAGTTGCAACTCAGCTTGAATCGTGAAGGGAAATGTATTTGATAAATTGATTGTCTGTAAGGTACAAATCATCGATTTACTGTAAAGCCGACTGCTCACATAGACAGAGGGTGTGGCAACACGGGAAACAAGAGTAGGGTTAAGTCCCAAGTTTGAGTAGCGTAAAGGCAGGAGTCAGGATTTATGACTATGTTTCTTGACAAAAACAGGCTGGCCTTGCTTGCTATGAAGGTTGTATGTTTTTTTTTAAGGGTGAGGTAGATAGGGGAGGGTTCCTTCATTGCACGTAATGTTTGTGCCATGTCAGAACAAGTGGACTCTTTTTTTATTTTAAAAGAAGTTGTATGATTATAGATTTAATGATTTTTTGTCCCCCTAAAAAAGTTATCTCAGATTATTTCCGGTTTCCGATTCTAATAAATGAGGTCGATGATGAATATTTCGCACATGTCGGCGCGCTTTAAAACGAAACCCACCTGTGCACATAAAAAATTCCACCGGAAGATGTTGATGAGAAGAAGGGATCAGGAATGTTTTTCTTAAACGAGGGGAACATTTGAGCCGGAATTTGCTTGTTTTGACAAGCCAGACGCTGCCAAGTCGAGGCCAAATTGTGCCCGACTGACCAGGGGTTTCCAAACCCCTCCCCCTTCTCTTAAACATGTCTCCCTCCCCCTGATTCTTTTAATCACTTTTACCCCCTGCTTTCACTGAACTTTTGCCAGTTTGTCTACATAAAGGAGGGATAAGAACCGTGTGTAAAAGTCGGACTAGTTCATTGGCAACGAGACCTAGACCTCGGGATCTGAGAGGAAAAGGGGGAGGAGTGTGCGGAGGCGTGTAGGGTGGCGCGCGCGGCTCAGCAGCTGAACTCGCGCCTGCCTTTTGCCAAGGCAACAGATGCGAGTAGTGGCAGCGTGGTGCACACAAGCTCTCTTGCACTCTCTCTTTCTCTGACTCGCTTCTCCGTCACTGGGACTCCCGTGTTGATAGGACGTGGTGTTTGACGTGCTGTAGCGGTGTTTTTTGAAAAGTAGGACGTTTAACCTGCGAGTTGAGTGTGTCGTGCCAACGAACTTGTCTGGAGAAAACGACTTAGTGCTATTACCAGTCGTAAAGCTCTCGATTCAAGACTGGATTCCATTTGCAATCGTGGGTTTGTTGAGTGAGTTGGAGCGACACGTCGTGTGATGTCCACGTGAGAGGAAGAGAAAGGAAATGGGACATTCGTTATATTAAGTACAGCAATGAAAACACGTAAGATGATGTTTGTTAAATTAATCCTTTAGTTTTTCTTTTTTTTTACTTGTTGCGGAAATGACCCTCGAATCAAGTAGTACTGGAATTAATTGCGCTCAACTTAGAGAGCGCTGTAAATCATTTAATCAGTGACCCGATTCTTAGTGACTTACTAACATGAGCTTTATTTTTATAAATATTTTTGTTTCTTATTTTTTATTTTTGTGATTACACAGTGCTCGTTTATTAGATTTTTTTCAGGTTTAATATTATGAAATTATATGGCAAAGGTGGCTACTGGATTAAGTTGTTATTATTAAAGGGGCTGAGGAAAGTAGAAAAAGAAAAGTTGTTGATGGTTTAAATTTTGTGTGCGGTATGTGATGACTCATTTCGAAATGTTGATTTAGGTTGGAGTTTATCTGATTTGAATTCATCTGTTTATTAATGCATTCCGTTTATGCAGTTGTGAAGAGCTGTTGATCTACAGTATGAAAGTGAAATTTAAATAGACATGTGAACTGCAACATGTGTTTGTTGAATATTGAAAAATAAGTGGAAAGAATGAAAAATTCGGGCAGAGCTTTTGGCGAAACCAATCATAACGTTATCTACATTTCACAACCAAATTTACTTGAGCGAGAGAAGACTTGTTTATGGGATAAAAGCACCATTTTGAAAAGCCACACACACGAAATGAACAGTCTCAATTGGCCTGTTTGCCAATCAATTTCAGACCAGATCAATACCTACTGTATTATATAAAGAGAATAACTACAACAACAACAAATATTATACTTCTTACAGCTTTTTTTATTTTCTTATTTTTTTTGCACAGCTCAACGAGAGTAAAATAATGGACGGAACTAAAGATATAAGGTTAAAATAAAATTATGCACTATTGGGAAAAAATAGTAGGCGGTCATTTTTGTTTGTATTTGGTACGAACTGACCTTTATTTACTCGAGACTAGATCACGAACATTAATGGAAGTAGTTTTTTATCGATTTCTGCTGTTTGGATCTATAATTACAGTAAATATAACTCGAGTAAAGGTGAAATAGTTGAGTAAGGTGGTTGTAAAGTATGAAAATAGGTTTCTGTGGTCAGCAGAAATGAGAAAAAGATAAAAAATTGTTTGTTCACGGTTCAATTATTCTTGTTCGTTATTTAGGTTATGCATATGCCAATAGGTGGTTTTGTAGTCATGTTTTAAATTAAGTTTTGGATGGCAGAGATAGAATGTATTTAGGTTAAAGTGATGTTGTTGTTGTTTGTTGCGTAGTTGGAAGTTAGATACTGTGCGGTTTGCGCAAATAAAGTGTACTCATCAGTGGGAGTTGCTGGTTGCAGTTTGTGCAGGTCAGCCGAGATTGATTTTACTCGTGTGTCCCATTTGGTTTGTGTGTTTGTTGATAACTTGTTGCAAAATCAAACGCAGTTTGCCACACTTAACGATGATTAATCGTATGGATGAGTAAAAGGGATCACTTTGCACGGTATGCACTTTAACTGATTGCTCCATCGAGGCTTTTATGAGGTTAAGGGCCTTGGAAGACCACCTTAGAATAAGGGAACCGGAGTTGGAGACTGTGCACTGTCGATTTGCTCGCAAATTGACGAACGAGAATGGGTAATTTGATTCGAAGCTTAAAATACCCTGGCCAAAAGGTTCTTGAAAGATTGGAGAATCATCTCAGTAGTGAAAGTTCATGATTTTCTTTTTAAAAGTACGTCTCGATGGACTCATTAAGGGCTCGTCCCATCCACTTTGGTTGCTGGTGCAGGTTCTGATAAAGGGGTAATTGTCTATAGAGATAAGATAGAGGGACTGAATGCACCACAAGATGGTGGCGCAGGGTGAAAGAGGCGAATGGAAATGTTGCCATTGGCTTCTTTCTCCCCTTCTCAATGGACTTTGGCCTAAGGAACTTTAGAATGATTTTATTTTTATTTTCTCTGTTCCCCTCTCTCTCCCTCTTTATCCATTAGACATTATATCTGGTCTGAAAATGGTAATTATCTAGATTTTTGCTCTTTGGATTATTTGATTTTTGTTGTTTGTATTTGTATTTTAAAATTGGGTGTATGAATGGAAATGGAAATTGTAAACAATTTTAATTGGAAATGGTGGAAGAGTGAAATGAGGATATGATACGATGAGATGATGGAAATGAATAGAATTTGTATTTAATTAGCATCTCTAGGCTTGGGTTAGATATGGGTAGGTTATTTTTCAAATGGTATTGATTTGGGTGATTTTAGTGATTGTTTGCAGATGCACGAGTTGGTTGGAAAGATGAGGTCATGCTTGAAGCAATTGAATTAAAGGTGTTTCTCGGACGAGATTGATTTGTGGCCATCGTTGCGTAACTTTTGCAATTGGTTTGACGCAACTCAATCTGCATGGTTATTGTGTTGCCGGCAGTGGAAAAATATGCAGCAGGTTGACATTTAAAATGTAAATTAGCCACGGTTTGGCTCAATAATTTCATCAACAGACTATCAACAGTTTGAAGCCTTAATTACAATAAATTTGTCACACGATGAGGAATAATTAAAACGATCAGATTTGATGTTGTTATTAAGCTTGATAATCGCAGCTTATTGATATTTCATACAAAGGGATAATTTTTCGGACAAATGTTTCCAATTTGAATAAATCCACCTGATTATAGTTAAAATATCATAAACCTTTTTCGAATTTTAACATGCAAAATTAATGGTAGAATTTTAATATCATTTTTTGAAGTTGATGTTGAAGTTAATTTATTCAGTGTTATCAAACACTAAGTGGAGTTTACTGTTTATGGTGAGTCATTTTGGGTTTATGTAAGTCTGGAAACAGTGCACCAAGTCCTATTACAGTTGCAACGATGCGCAAATCCCAGGGTGTGAAAGCCTATTAATGCTGGATGACTTGGCCGAGATTGATTGCATGTTCAACATCGATTAAGGTGATGTAGAAGGTTGTTAGTGATTGATATTTTGGTTTGTGATCAAACACTTTCATCTATTCCTTTTATTTTTTTCCTTTCACATAGTGCGAAATGGGAATTGGGGATTTGATTTTGAAGAAAACCAAGTGCCACTTTGACAAATGCAATATTCGTGTTTTGTTATTGATAAAGCGTCGTTACATTTCCCCTAGCGGAGATTGAACTGGGTAAGGCACATCAACTTTGATCATGTTTTAGATGTCGTTTTGAAGGTTAATTTGAAATTTTTTTTCTGAAAAAAAAAATATTATGTGAGGTAGTTTAACAAAGGTGAAAGAAGGTTTGAGTGATACTACCTAGAAAGGTTTTGTCAGTGGTGTAATTTTGAGCTCGGTGCAACCCACAAATTTGCTATCAAAAGCCTCGGCTTGTTTTAGTGAAGGGAAGTGTAATGGAGGTAGTTTTCTCTGAAACTGTTAAACGTAATGAATGGGGGTTGGTGATTTGATGTTTCTTTGCTAGAGGTCTGCGTGCTGCTTCCATTATTCTTTTCCAAGTAAGTCGGCAGTCGTTCGGTGTTTGTTTCCATCCTTAAAGCTGTCACGTTTGTGTGACAAAAGTTGAAAGGGTCGAATTCGAAAGCGTCAAATTCCATTTTTTGGAAGCCGCAATTTATGACACTTTTGAGAGAGAAAATGTAGAGTGCGTCAAAGTGGAACAAGTTTTGAGTGCGGTCTAGAGAAGTGCGATGAGAAGAAGTTTATATTGGTCATCTGTTTGGGACGCTCATGTCATAAACGTCAAATGCGCATTGGAGTCGTCTATGAGGTCGAGTCACCGAGTAGGAAATTGGAACGAAGCTTCAAGTTTAATCCAATCCAATCTCAACACCACATACACATACACTATTTTTTTTCTTTACCGTTTTTCCTCTACATTTCTTCTCAATCTTCATCGAACTCGGCCAATTTAAGGAGAAATTATCATAGATAAATATAATTGCAGCAATTCATAGTTGGTTTAATTTGTGCGAATTTATTGTACAGTTGAGTTTGTTTACTTTTCTGAGGAGACTAATGAAAAAAAGAGAAAAAGAGTGTAAAATATGGTATTAAAATGGCGAGTTCATTAGAAAAGTTGGTCTTGTACCGTAAAAAGATTTATTGGTTACAAAGCTAGCTTCTGTGTACACACATCAAAAAGTTTCAGCTTCTTTATATTGCTCTACTTTTTCCCCAAGAATAATAAATAAGAGTGTAAATATAAAGCTTTCACTTCTGCCTTCTTATCAAAGCGCAAGAAAGCGCTCTCTAGTTTGAGATTAAAGGCAGCAGTAAAGAAAAAAATATAAGTAAGTAAATAAATAAAAAAAATAGTAAGGAAGGGAAAAGTCATAGACGAATATCAATTTTCTCTTTTTTGGCTCGTGTCTGAATTTTCATTCAGGAATGTCTGTGACAGATCTATAAATATCATAGTCTCTGGTAATTTAAGTGATAGGGGAAAAAGGACGGCTGTGAAAGAGTCGAAATGAAGGATCCTCCTTTAAGGAGGAGATACAGAGTGAGCATTTAGAGTTTATTATTTATTTTGTAGTTGGTGTCAAGTTGCGAGTGATTTGAGGTTACTCCGATTGCCAAACATGCAAAATATTTTTTAATGCGTTAGGAGGAAATGAGTTGAAGACATGGCAAACCGCACGTGCGTTGGTGGTATAAGTTTCAAAATGCGTTGGTGTTATTTTGAGATACATGTAAGGTGAAAGGGTTAAAATGGGAGAGGTGGATTTAATTTTAGATAGAGGATAGTTGTTGAAGTGCTGTGAATTTACACAAGCAAAAGGGCAAATGCAAATGATAACTTTTGCTTTTTTTGTTGCTTTATTTCAATTGAATTGATTGAAATTTTTTAATAAATCGAAGATATTTGCATTTCATATGTAAATATAATTTTAAAATTTAATAAAAATATTATTTATTTATTTCTGCAAAGTTGATATTAAAACATCGCTTTATAAGTACATTGGCATTACGAAATGCACTTGATGGATAAGTAAGCCGAACTCTATACTACTTTCCTCCTACTTTTTTCTTTTAACTTGTCCATTTATTGTGGCGAATTTAAATCTTTACTATGTATATAGAGCAGAATGTGCTAGAAGACGACTTGTTTCGAGAGGGGAGTTTGAAAGCAGAATTGAATGGGAGAGTAAAAGGAAGTGATGAAAATCTGCAAGTCGAAGCGTTTTAGCCTTCCATGTTTTATTGATGGTTAACACGGGTATTAGTAGGGGAGGTTTGAAGGAGAATGGGGACACGTGCTCACAAGAAGACTTAATGGTTCTCTGATGGGACCTCGAAAAAGACGAAGTATAGCTGCTGCTACATTGCACGAGAACGGTGGCAGATTTTTTTTCCCTTCTTTCCCCTCGTACTCTTTGCAAACCGCACAAGAGGATTGGAGCATTTCAAATGGAAATCCTTCTCGGGACAGTATGGAGATTGCTTTTGTATAAAAGACCATTGCATAACGTAAATTAAAGCAAGGGGCTATGTAACTATTACTCACATGGAAAGCTTCCTCTCTCTCTCTCTCTCTTACTTAAAACTCATTAATTTTAAAGAGCTGTTTGTAGAAACTAGACAAGAATAAGGGGGAACTGGAAAAATGTATGCAGGAGGGCATTTTGTTGTGGACGAGTGCAGGATAAAGAAAGAAAAGTGTTTTCATATTGAATAAGGTCATGGCTGATGGATGGAAAAGTGAGTGACACAGGATGCGCTTTGTGAAGAGTTTTCGTGAGTCATCGATGCTAAACGGATGGGAAATTTTAGAAGTAAGTGCAAGGATTGTGAGCAAAGATGGTATTTACATCCGCAAATCTTTTTAATGGGATTTGATATCAGTGCTAACCAGTAGTTGTTATTTGTGGTGCAGTTAATGCAATTAATTATTTAAGCAGCAGATTTATTTTGCTATTTATATACTTGTTTAATAAGTAATAATTCTTAAAGATGTAAACAAGGAATTATTTGATTAAGAAAATTTATACTGTGTGTTCATTCCGGAAGATGTAAATATGCATGTATATATATCAGTTTATTTGTTAAAGTAGGGTTTTAAAATTGTATTTGAAATTTAATAAGTTGAAAAGCTGCGGCGATAGGATTTTCGACTTTAAAACTTTTCTTAATAACAGTATTTTATTTTTTTTAAAGTACTAAGAAGACTTAGTATAGATTTATTCTAGATTCAACTCTTTAAGAAGATTGTCTTGTGGGAAGACGGTTCTCTTAAGCGTTATTTCAATGTTTTAAATTGTAAATTCGTGTTTGAGAAACGGGTGAAATGGAAGTGGTAAGGTATAAAAAGCTGTGATTTATGACTGAGGGCTATGACTGGAGAAAAAATTCCCCTCATGGAGAACGACAAGCCCTTCCCTTCTTTTTCTATCGTATATTACTTTAGTTTTCCATGGCCTGTAGCAAAATGAGGCATGGAAAAAAAATGTGGGATGAAATAGGAAAGTCTAGTTTGAGGTAAAACATTGGATCGATGAATTTATTTTTTTTCTTTTCTGTATAAATTTTTATTTAATTTTTAAGAGTGCGTTTTTGATTGACAAGTTGCATGCAGAGACATCACTTAGTTATGTAATGATGTTAGGTAATGAAAATGAGAATCCATTGAGTTTTTGACATATTTAATATTCAAGAAAAAAAAATTATAAAATTATGTGTGGATCAGTGAAGCATAATTTCAACATATTTCCAACAGCTAGGAAATTTAATTACACTTGCAAGGAATGGAGTCGTTTGGCCGATTTCATGCTTATCTGAATGCTGAAAAGCTTCTGATGGTGGGTGACATTTCATTTTTTTTGTTTTTTCTTTTTATTTTTTAATATTTCATAAATTTAAAATTACTTTTGAAATTTATTATTATTTGCAATTTTTATTTCGGTTTAGATTTTATTGAATTTTTGATTTTGATGTATTCAATGCTATTTGCTGAGCTGCTAAATGAGTTTTCTCACGAATATGTAAATTTACTCGAAAATGCAGTGTGAAATTTAAAGTAAATATATTTAATCTTACTCTTTGTGATTGGTTAAAGTGTAAAGACTTAAGTAAACACTTTTCACTAATGACTTTCGTGGGAAAACAAGACAATTTTCAGTTTAGAAACAATTAAATTAATTTCAAGTTACTTTGGAAATTTATTTTCCCAATTTTATTATTTTAAATCAACTTTAAAGCTTGTATGTAAATTTTAAAGACACCCGAGAACAGAAAATAAAATAATAAAAAAAGAAAATGAAGAATGAGTATATGGTCCACTTGAATAAATATCTAGATACAGAAAAAGCGGTTTTCTTTATATTTTTCACGTAATTCTTTTTTTTCTTTCTAATACGGTTTTTTTATTTTCTTAAAAGAACTTTTTACTTGAATTTCTTATCAATTGAAAACCCGATATGCATATTTCATGATGCGATCTCTCTTTTGTCAAGACTTTTTTTTCTTTTTTACCCGGAAAACCTAACTTTAGCGAGTTTTATGTATACCCCTTAGTTTGATACAAAAAATACTTTTAAGTTGATAGAGTATAAAAGAAAGAAAAAAAATTCATTTTAATTTATAAATTTGTAAGTAAAAGAAAATGCGAATAAATTCCAACCCACAAGAAAAAGAAATAAAAGAAAAATTTTGTATAACACTTTTTCCAACATGTTTTTCACATTAAAAGCGTGCATGCTAAATGTTTTCGGAGACGCGAGGTCAATACCACAGCTGTGTAAGACACGTGGGGAGAAGGTGTCTTGCTGCGACTTGTTTCTCCCCTTAGTTTTTATCTTCCCTCTCTTTTGTGGGGGAGAATCGGGCTATATGTTGGCCAGTTAACCTTTGGTAATCATGTGTCCTAGTAATGGCCCATCAAGAGCTCTAGTCCACAGCTGAACCCCATAAAGTTTGCCCCCTCCATGTTGTTGCTGTGTGTTCGCTTTCTTCACATGACTTCCATTATCCCACGCTAATAATGTGGGCCAAAAAAAGAATTGTTTTTGTTTTTATCTATTTATTTTTCAAACATAAAAATATCCAAACATAAAATAAAAGTGAATCCTAGCTTTAAACTGATGCAATTTACAATTTACGCTTGATTTGATTGAAGCTGTGTCGATGGCACAATGAATAGATGGTGCTTAAGGGGTTAGATTGACCAATGATCGTGGGAAAAATAATGACGCAACTCTGATGTTAATCAGATCTATTTCCTTGCACTCCAAAGTCAAGTCCAGTCAACTTGAGACTTGTTCACAGTGAAATGCTCCAGACGCCCACGCATAGTTGAAACAGCAGCAACCCAGACTGGGTTTATCAGTATTTATAGAAAGCAACTATTGTAGTTGATTGTGTGTAGAACGGGGTTGTGGAGGCTTCTCACGGTAAATGATGAAATTGTGAGAGTATAAATTTGCGTGATTATATTCATACTGTAAAAAAGGGAGTAATAAATCTAATGATCACTGCTCGCTTGCGTGTGGTAATTGAAATAAAGTTATAGCATAAATACGTATATGAAAATCCATATAATTTTTTTTGCTGTTTTAAACCTGCAAGAATATACATAAATAAGGAGAATTTAACTTTATAATAAATGTGTTTATAAGGTCATGAAAAGTAAATTGCTGTTATAATTTATTACAGACAAATTAAAGGTTAAATGAGAGCTTTTGTGGCTTAATTTAGTTGAATTTTAAGTTGTGATTTAAAAAAAAATGTTTTGCTCATTTTTTTAAATCGAATATGTACTTTAATTTTCTAAGGTATAATCTAGTTAATTTATAATCGTCGTATGTCAGTGAACATAAACTGAAATTTTAATTAAAATCATGCACTAGCTTTAAGCACTATTTCCTTACAAGAATCCACTTAACAAATTTAATATAAATATTTAAAGATTAATATTAAATATTATTACATTTCTTACCGTTAGTGATTAATTTATACGAAATTTATTTATTATAACTCTCGTCCACTATTTGATGATATCGACTGGTTGATTTGTGAAGAAAAAGACTGTGGGGGTCATTTTCTTCTTGCCTCAGCGGATCAGAAGGATTAACTGGAGCTGTCCACATGGATTGCCTCTGTCAGCACCTCTGGAGGGGAGAAAAAGTAGTTGCGCAAGATTTTTGGCTGGGCGGTATACGGGCTGAGCTGATCTAGTAGAAGCATCAAGTCTTTTTGAATGCTCCCAATGGGAGATTCCAAGCACGCTTTAAGCCTGTGCAAGTACGATTTGGAATGCGCATTCAGTATTTTCTTGGCCAAACGAAGCACAAGGTTAAAACATCGCGTTGCTGGTGGAAATTTTTTCTACAACCAAACTGGTTCACCTCGTTCCATTAGTATTTTAGCAAACACTTTTTATTTTATATATATATATTTTTGGGTGTATGCATTTTGAAATAAATGTAAGGTGGCGTTGGTTCGTGTGCAATGGGTGGCTGAGTTTTTTTTTTTGTTTATTGAAAGATGGAATTTTTATTTTCACTCGTGTGGTTTTCTTGTTTATGTTTTTGCGGTGTAAAACGAGCAGTCGATACTTTTCTCTCGCTTTGACCCTGGAAATATGGGCAATCTGTCTTGAAAATGAAGGTGTAGATGGAAGACCGTGAGAAAATAGTGATATGTTTGCTAGAGAAAAAATGGAGGAAGTTTTCACTGTACCGCTAGATAAACAGACGATCCGTTTCCGGTGAGATGCAAGTTGAGAACAGGAAGAAGAGCAGTCAGAATCTTCCCTCCTTTCGCCGCCCTTTCTCCTCCTCTTGTCAGTCGATCTCTTTGAGTGCCAATGGATTGGTTTCATGCGTCCGAGACACCGACATTTCAAACCCTCTCTCAGACCCAAATGCAAGGAAGTGGATGGCAAGGGATGGTTTGTGGTCAAGGCTATTGGTGTGTGGTCGGTTTGTTGATAAAAGCCATGCACTGTGGACGAAATACAGGGGCCATTTGACCGTTGGTCAGTTGAGGGTACAAATGCACGCCATGTGTTGAATCCCCTTCTCTCGCATTTTTTGAAAGAATTGCATGTTGTGGGTCGTAGTCGGAAGTGGAGACTAAATTGGAACTAAGTGAACGAGTGGTGCATCGCCATTAGTTGCACGTGTTAGGATGGCTCGAGCCACTCTGCTGACTCATTATTGGCACACGTGAGAAAATAACCCCATTGACTTTATTGTGGCCAGACATCAAAGACAATTAGTGAAAGACCTAACGACGAGAAAGTGAAAAAAGGTTAAAAAAATTGGTCTTGAAAGTGTCGGGTGCTTTCTACTGCGCGTCTAGTGATGATAAGATATTAAATAAATTAGTAGAATGGGGGTTAATTATTTATAACAGAAGCGAGGTTTTATTGTGCATTATGTAGTAAAAGTTGTATTGAATTTGTTGCTGCATATCAAATTGAGGCAAATATGTCAGCAACAAATTAGTTTAACATGTGCGTAGGTAGATTTTGGGATATTATGCTAATGTGCAATTTAAATGTGAAGCATTGATCAATTGCAAACAAACTTTTTGATTTAGATTAGATTGACAGAATGCAAATGGATTTTACCTCAATTCTTGAAATGTAAATTCACTTATTTTCATGGATTTTTGTATTTAATAAATTCTTATTAATAATTTAAACACAAGAAAATTAATTGGTAATTAAAGCTGCATTGAGGTGTCGTAAATATAATATATTACGGGTTGTTAGATTTATTTACGGAATATTGGGTAATGTCGTCACCTTCGAATCTTGTTATTTTCTAATATATCAAAACTAGAAGAATTAGTGTAGCAGCATCTGGTGGAATGGTCGAGGTCATAATTTTTACTCGGTTGTTGACATTCAGCCGGTGAAGATGAAGAGAATGTAAGCTTTAACCTATCAATTTTTTACAGGATATTTCATCTTAGGGTCTTGCACACTTTTTTGTAATATGTGCTTTCCCTTTTTTTTTAATAAGTAGGGTGAGGGGCAACAGCTGCAAATTACATCAGGATGAAAGATTGTGTTCTGACAAGCTGATGTATCTGAGTAAAACATCCGTCAACATAAAGAAACATCTTTTTTAAACAGGAAAATAGTTGCAATCAAATATTTAAAGGTCTATAATAGAATCCTTTTTATTTTTCAAACGAAACACTTTAAATGTGATAAGTTGGTAAAGGAATTTTTTCCCCAACTTAAAACGAGACTCCTCAGCATATTTTTTCAGGGTTCAGATATGGGTTGAGATAGGGTGGGTATTGATGTGTATGTCGTGTGTTGTGGGGTGGCGGGGTGAAGGGACCACCATCCGTTTGCATCCGGAGAAAGGCGTGAGGGGAAGACGGAATCCCCGAGAGGCAGGGCAGGCAAATAGTTTCTTCTTCCCCTAACATAAACCTAAGTGGGAGCTGGGTTAAGCCCCAACTGACACAAAAATGGAAGAAATATTTCACTGTGTCAGTGGGAGTGCCGTCTATGCAGAGAGCGCATCCGTCGTTAGTGCTTCAAACTGTATGCGTGCATGTAAGAGAGAGAATGCATAAAGTATGAGGCCATGAAAAGCAGCTCTGCAAGGCAGGCAGCGTGCAAGGGGGTTTCACTTCTCGCAAACTGCAATGGGGAAAAGGATTTTCGAATTGGAATGTAAAGTATTCGTGTGGGAGGAAAGAACACCAACGGAGAGTTGGCACTCGCTACTTTCCACTTATTGAAAGGAATTGGAAAGTGGGCAAAGTTGATGATATATGCTTCCAATCCATTTGCCAAAACCCACGGCTTATTTCCGAGAATATTAGTAATTTAAAGAAATAAAATTGATAAAAAGAAAAAAGTGGTTATTAATTAAGAATTTGTTGAGAGTGCTCTAATCTATCAGCCTTGGGATGTAAAAAGCAAAGGGTCATCGGTAATAGTGCCGTCCTTCCTTTTCTTATTGCAGTCGGTAAAAGGAAACGAAGAGCGAGAACGATCAATGGTCTTGTGCACATTGGCCGGATTGCAATTCGGTGGCACAGCTGTGGGCCATTGAGGAAGGCGCCTTTTTCTTGTAGCCGCATTTTCTCTTTTGTGTAAGATGATGGTGTGAGGGTTAACATCGCCTATCTTTTGGCACCAGCTTTCTTGATGGAATTGGCGACTAGCAAGCTTTTGGGCTAATAAAGTAAAATTCAGTTGGGGGGCTGCAAAGGAAAAGTGCACAAGTTGATGTTACGTTACTCACTTCACTTGCAACACAAACCAGATGAGACCTATTTCTATCTGTATGGGGTCGGTAGAGAATGGGGAAGTGGTCATTACGTTTAAATACAGTGCAATCAAGTTCTTAAAGGTTGTGAATCGGTTGAAAAATAACATTTTATTAGATTAATAATTTGTTTTACATAAATGTATGTATATTTAATTTTTAGAACGTTAAAATACGTGGATAAAATGTAAATAAGGGAATATTTTTGCTTGCAAATGTGTGCTTAGATAAAAGTTTTTTTCGTGTTTTTTCAATTGTAGAAATGATAAAGTGTATACCCAACGGTAGGACAATCTTCCAATTCTTCAATGCCTGCCCTTTGGAGTATTTGGAGCGTTGCTAGTTCTCGCTAGTTCCTCTTTCCCCCGGTGGTATCATCAGTCAAATGCGTATCGGGAATCAGGCTTCGGCAAATAGACCTGGGCTACTTCATTTTCGAGCTTTCGCCTCTTTTATTTTTGATAGGAAAACATGGCAGAGGGAGTTTTATATACCAAATCTTTTTTCTTTCATTTTTTTTTTAAATCTTATGTAACGAGTGTGTCTCTTGTGATTTCTGCGTTAACGTCGGTAGCTGAAATTGAGTCGTTTATAAAAGAAGGGAAGAAAAAATGTGTGATGCAAGCTGCAAAATCCCACTCTCATCGAAAACTGAGCTGCTCCCAATAAATCGTTGTTGGCGAGGAGATTTTACTCGAACGAGAATCGGAAGATGTTGGGAGCATCTATCTCTCTTTCTCTCTTTTTTGGGACTTTCCACTGGATAAATATCTCATTGGAAATGTTACCAACGTATACGGCATATACAGTTAATAAGTCGTGCTGTTTCCTATTTGGCATTCCGAACACAGGAATTTGACTTGAAGCGATAAAAATTGGCCTCATCCAAAATTCAGGAGGACCTAAATCTATGAGTTTTTATCTCAATAGGTGAAAGAATTTAAAGAAGACGATGCCCTTTCCATTTTGAGAAAAAAAATATATAAAAAGTGGAATTTATTCAAATTTAGGCTGATTTTGCTTTATGTATGCAAGTGATATGTGGTAAAGTGCGAGTAAAAATGAAATGTAGCTAAAGGATAATTTGAGGGCACGAAGGGTTAAATGAATTTGCGTCTGCTGCAAACAAAAACAGCAGGAATTATGTGACCATAAGTTGATTCGCTCGGATTTTCACGCACGCCCTGCTTTATTTTCTCCCGAGTCGGACAAGTTAATTAAAATAGTGCGCGGGGACGTCAGATGCAGTTTCAGTGGCAGCATTGTGTAGGAAAAGAAGTAAAGAAGCGTTCACTACTTTACGAGTGAAGCTGAGAATCTTTATTGCAATAAAGGAGAAACATACACAAACACGTGAGCAAGATGCAAACTAAAAAATTGTTTATTTATAAAGTTAATATTTACCTTGACTTTAAACACAAGTTTGAGTTTACAGGTTCATATTGCACACAGGTGTGTGAATAAATAAATAAACAATTTAATTACAGGTATCAACACAATTTACACTTTCTTAAATATTATTTAAATTATATTTTTTAAAAAATAAAAACACATAAAAATGTAAATTATAATTATTTAATTTTTAATGATATACTAATATGAAAGTATAACACGCACTTTCTTCCCATTTCCTTTTTTCAAAAGTGCAAATTTATGAGATGTCAATGGGAAATACACACATTGTGCGTGCATTGCTTGCCCCTGAAGCCACTCGCACAAATGTTTGTAGCAGGCGGTGCCATGTCGTGAGTGTGGGAGCTGGCAAGAACAGCAGAGCACACCATCTTTTTGCGTCTGTGTGTGACTAGTATCCACACGCCTCATAAAATGTATTATATTTTTATCAGGTAACCCCCCGCCTGTTTTTTTGCTCGCACCCATCGAGTTGCCAGACCCAGGGACTTTTTATGTGGATAGGGTTAGTATTAGATAAGCTTCGTACAACCCCTGCTGACAGATTATGGGATATTATTGCTATTCGTCACGAACGTGGGTTGAGGGGAGTGACAACCGGTGACGAATGCGGTCTCATGTAACTTCTCTGAAGAATGGACAAGGCGGGGGATTTGATGAAGCGGAACAACACAAACAGCTTTTAGGCAAATGAGTACTTTATTTGATTTTTTTTATTAGTTTTTGGTGGTGGGTTTGGAAATCCGGTTCGGTGTTTGGTGTTTGGAGTAGGAAAGTGGCGCCACTTCAGTGGCAGATGGACAAAGTTGAAAACGGGTATGGTTCAATAAACAAATTGCAGAGACGCTTTTGCTATTCGAAATGGTTTTGAGAGCTTAGTTTTAATGAGGATTCCTTCTCGAGCTAGCAGATGGTAGTTCGTGCTCATTAAACTGGTTCTGGGCACATTGTGTGATCTCACCTGTCCAATGCACCCTTTTATTCCTGCGTGTATAGAGATTTACGTACTCTCACTGTTAATGAGGAAGTGATAAAAGGACTCGGATCAAGTTGATATCGCAGCATGACTTTTTATTGTTTTTATTTTTAAAAAATAAAAATGGTTTTAAATTGAGAAAATTAGTTCGAGTTAGAAATATTGATTTTTTTGGATGAAATGGAGAGAAAGTGATTAATGAGATGTAACTATGATCAATATATACTTTATATATATTTATTTATTTTGTGTTATTCATAGAAAATTTGTAGGAAGGAAATGGAAAAATATAATGGGATTTTATGTTTAAATGTTATTTTTGTGTTTTATTTCCAGGGTTTTGTAAAGTTTGATTAAAATGTAAATCAGAGCATCGCCCACTTAGAAGTGATGGATTGCCCTGTTCTTTTGTGAATATTATCACTATGATAAAGTTTGGGGAGGAAACAAATTAAGTCTTAAGATGATTACAACTTGAAACTGACATCTTACAATCTCAATTGATTATGTTTTCAATTCACGCGTTTGCACTTTTCTCTCGTTTCCTTTTATCTCGTAAAAGATAAAAGAAAAAAAAGTGAAAAATGATGCAAAAGGCTCATTTGTTTATTCTTTCTAAAAGGAAAAGGAAGGAAAAAATCCATGAATATGTTTGACATGAATAAAAATAAACAAATAGAAGTAAAAGTGTAGGGAAGATGGGGGGCATTTCTCCCTCGTACAGTTGGGTAAAACTGGACATGAGTTGCCCTTTTGTGTGATCCAGGACATTCATAAAAAGTGGGTCGAGAGCTTATCTTTGAATGTTTGATAGGGGCAATTCATATGTGCAAATACATTAACCGAATGCCAATGGACGTAGATAAGAGTAATGTTTTAGATTTATCTTGCTCTTGTATTCAAAGAGGGGCTTTGTATTGGGCCTCATGGTTTTAGGGTTTTACAAAGTGACTTGACTCTCGTCTTGTGTGACAACAGATGCATTGATTATACGTCGAGGGCTTGCGGATGTTGAGTAAAGACTCGGTAAAGATATGTTTAATTCCCTGATTAATTCAAGTTGATAAAAATCAGGTGCAGTTAATGAGTAAATGACATTGGTGGAGTTATTTTGCAAAGGATCAAACGGGTTAATGTAACTTAGCAATGGGTTTGTTTACATTGAGATTAGGTCCGAATTAAATTTCACTTTGTTTTTATTTATTTTTTTCTTTATTCGAGTTTAAGATTGTGTTTTGTTGATGTCATCGTTTTTGAAGGGAAACATTTGCGAAATGGATTTGGTGCAGAAGAAGAAAAAAGGAAGAAATTGTAAGTAGAGCGAGGGTAATTGCAAAGCTTGAGTGTTTTAGTGAATGCAATGCAATTTATCTAATATGGTTTGTGTAGCGAATTTTAGGCGCACGAGCGTGTGCCATGTAATTAGCTAAAGTTTAGGGAGGCAAAGAGTTGGTAAAAGCCATTCATTTATTTTAGTGCTGCGTTTTAAATGTAAAACAACATATTTTTTTGGGGGAGGGGACTTTCTTCTCCGTTTCACTCGTGTGAGTAATACGTGCGGTTTGCGACTCGCAAACAGCTGCCATATCTCGTTTCTTATGGTGATTGGGAGGCTTATTTTTGCGATTTCATTAAAAGGTTGCGTAGGGGATAGAACGACTCGTTGCGAGGGGATAACCCCTGAGAACAATGCAATAGGAGACCCATCCATCAAAAGCCATTCGGTTCGGGCGAATGGCAATGTGAGCTTGCCAAACTGCGGTCACTATAGTTTGCCTTTGATCCATTCTTCAATCGGATGACGGCTTGGATTCAGTGAAACCGATTCAATAAAGACAATGTGTGATTTATTACCTGAATTTGGCACAAGTAATTAATATTTCATTGTACCGAAATAAAAAACTCTTTCAGAATGAACATCTGTTGTGGTGTTATGCAGCCAAGCCTGATTTTCATATGTCAAAGTTTATTTATTTTGTTTAGAATCGCTTGTTTGTTTTATTTACCACTAAGTAAATTATAAATTTGATAAAAGCGTGGGAGTTTTGAGATAAAATGAGAAAAGTTTTTTAGGGTTAAATGTAATGTTGCTATAAAAATATTACTAAGAGATAGTGAAATTGAAATTGGATTCTTGGGTTTATGAACTTTAATTATACACTCTTTTTTATGGTTGATGGCTGTTTTGATGTTTCTATTTCATTTTTGAAAAGTGGCTTTTCTTTTATCCTAAAAAAATTGTAAAAAGTTTTAAAGTTGAAATGAGAGATTAATGATTTTTGATCCTTGATGTAGAAATTAAGGGCACATTTTTTGAATATTGAATTTCATGTAAAATTTTTAAAATTACTAATTTTTTTTATTTATTTAAGAAAAGAAAAGCAATTTCGTTTTAGCTTTTATTTTTTCCTCTTGTATTAAATTCCATATCCGGGTTCCATTTCACTTGGGCATGAACCATAAAGTTGGAAGTGCGTCTGTGCGTTGGGTGACCATTGGGCAAAGGGGAGGAGAAGAAAAAGTGAAAAAAAAACAAGACTTGGTTTGATTCCATCTTCTTTTATGCAGTCCAATGGAAGGGAATGGCTGACTTGTTCCCCAGTGGATCTTAACGGGCCCTTTCACACCCACGCTCAAACGGTCTGTAACTGAGAAATCAATACGGTCTTTGAAAATCGGGGCAACAGGGCTGGCCACTCACACAGATCGTCCCAAGGGTGGCAAAAATGCGAATTTTTTTTTCTTTAAATCTTTTCAACATTTTTTTTCTTTTCTTTGTTGAGTGCGCTGACTTTTGCAGCTGTGCCATAGAATTTAGTTACCATCTTGCTCAAGATATGGACAATGTTTATCGCGCTTTCAGAATTAGTTTGGTATGTATAAATAAACAGAAGCTCGTTCCACAAGGGCTGGGTACTGATGTGTATCAGATTTATGAGAAAAGTCAGTTCGTTTCTTATTACATTTATTTGTTTATGTAGTTTGGATTGAATTGAAGACTTTAGAAAGATTTTTTTGTTATTTCTAAGAGGATTTGTCGGTTTTTATACAAGAGAACGATTTTTATTTTGTTTGAAATATTTTGAAAACATTTTTTGTTATTGTTGAATAAATAATGTTAAAAATAATAATTTTAGTTGAGTTGAATGCTCATAGATGGCGTCTATTGTCTCAACAGACAATTGTTTACAAATTAATCGACTTGGTTGATATAATTAATGCATTAGCATGAAATTTAAAACTTTTTCTTTTTTTATACTTTTCGTATTTTTCGCGTAACAAATTTTGAGCTGAACATGAAAAACAATGAGAAACTTAAGTGTTTTCAATTCAAGTGCAGCTTGTTAAGAAATGTGAACATTTACTGAAACTAGAATTAATTTTTAATGTCGCAATTAGCATATTGACAGCTGTAGGCTGCAGTGAGTTTTAAAATTCCGACTTATGCAAATCTCTTTAAACCTTTAAATTGTTGATAAGTTAGAGAGCAAGGTTATTCTTTTGCACGTTACAGAGCTGAGTGAGAGAAAGAGACAAGCAGGGCCGTTGGATATTGATTTTTGTAGGGGTTAATGCCTCTTCTTCTCTCCTTCAGTTAATTATCAGCCCTCGTCTCTCCCGCCACCACCACCTCTTTCCTTCCAAAATAAGGCGGGTTTCCTCTTCTCTACTCGCACATTCGCTCTCTATCTGTCCCTTGACTTAATCCTCAACGTCTTCCGCCCTCACATTCCTTCAGGCCAGTTATATTATCGAAGCAAAAAAGTGAGGTAGAGGAAGAGGAAAAAATGATGTGGTGGTATTGATGTGGAAAAAAATTCAATCTTAGGTGCAATTTTTTTTTTTTTGAATAATAAATGAAAATTTTTAATTAGCAGAGTTTTTGAATTTTCTTTTATGTTTATCATGAATTGAAAAGTTAAATTTTTTCTGCTTTTCTTTAACTTATGGATTTATAATTTGATTGATTTGTTGTGGGTTGAATGGTTTTTAAATATATCTAATTAATTTTTGATATTATTAATTTGAATTTGAATTTTTCTGCTAAAATTTGGATTATGTTTCCAGAAACTCTCATCTCTCTTGTTCTTGTTTACTACGTTCATCTTGAAAATTGTATGCATTTTATGAGTTGATTGTTATGTTTACATGACATTTTTGTCAATCATTCGCTTATGTTTACGTCTGTATTTTTCCTCATTATATTTATCAGATTTTTTTATAATTTTATAGTTGTTGAAACAAGTTGTTTGGGAAGTTGAACCTCCTCCACCTGTCATTAAACCTCTTGTTTACATCTTTATTATGTTTCCTGATTCTGTTTGTTGTCAGCTTCTTTATCCAACCTATTATTTGTAGCTCGAGGTATTTTTTTAAGTAAACCGACTTAGATATTCAACACAGGTTTGAATTTTATTTATCTACGTTGAAATATTGAACATTTATCAACATCAAAGTTATAAATTGTTTAAAATTTGATTACAGTTTGTTATTTATTTCTTCTATAGATTTATTAAATTAATTTGGTTGAGTTGAAATAAAGATGTGATAGAGAAGGCAGGATACATCAATCAGAATTGATTCAATTTACTCTTATCTCTGATTTTATTTCCTCAAGTGGAAATTACATATCCTTTTTCTCTTAACCCGCAAGTTTAAGATTATTTTTCTCATAGTTTTATCTGGAAATGCGTTATTTCTCTGAAACTTGCATAGAGAAATTTTGATATGAATTTTACATGTTCTTTTCTAACTTATGAGAGACACGTTTTTATTTATTTATTTACTTTATTTATATGTATAAAGAAAGATGTAGACGCGAAAATATTTGGACTTGCATTGCGAAGTGCTGTGAATCTAATTTGTATTATGAGTTAAGGTTTGGGGCGTGCTTGAGGTTTTTTCTCTCTTTTTTGAGTGAATTTTTTACATTGAGTGAAGGTAAAAGAGGGCATGGGAAAAGAAGTCTTTAAAGGGTTTATGGTAAATTTTTTTCACCAGTACTTCAAATGCATGCATGGTGAAGAATTTGTTTAATAGTTTACGTGCTTTGCCTTTTTCTCGTCTGTAAATAAAATTAAATGTAGCATAAAAGTGACAGAAAGTGAGACTTGTGGCAGCAGCGTGGAAAAGGTGAGGCGTTTGCCGTAATTGAAACCAGATTTGCTCAAGGTGTTTGAGGTTAGCTTATAGTTGAAAAGAAGCGCCGTTGCTACTAATCAAATTGAATAGGATTAATTCTGTTCTCCAATTTTCTTTATTTTAAAATAAAAATGTGTAAAATGCTGGGAAATTGCAGTCGCAAGTCAATTGAAAAATGTTTTAAAACGAGAAATAGAAAATGAAAGTTTTTGTTATGGCTCTAAAAGTTGGTTTCTCATACGAGAAATAGTTTATTACGATCCTTCCCTTTTATTTCCCAACCTTGTCCTCTTTCCATCTGCTCATCTAATTAGGCCTAGGAGTGAAAAGGAGGCGTGAGGAAGGGAATTTTAGGAATAAAAGGGCTTTAGGTATTTGCAAGTCGCACGAATGAGATGGGCAAAATGAAATCATTAAAATAATTACCCATAGGGATTGTCGTTAAAGGATGGAATTTGGGCATGAAGGGTTGAAAAGGATGTTTTTGGTATTTCATGAGTTGAGTCTCTCTTTGACTAAAGGCGAAAATCTTGGTGCAGAACTGCAGCTAGAGACGATGAAGAAGAAAGCGTTGGAGCAAATATGTTTTGCAGGGAAGTGATCCCTAGGGGCTGTGAAAGACTTTTTATTTCTTTTATTTTTTTTAGGTGGAGGGGATCTTTTCTTTGGAAACATTAATCTCGTTTCTCTTTTTGCAGCTCTAAATTGGCAAATAAATGTCGGTTTCTGATGTTTAATCGTGTTTGTCTTACAAGTACAAGGAAGGCAAAATGTGACAAACAAACGTTATTTTTGCAGCATTTATTTTTTTTTTTTTATTTATTTATTATGTTATACGGACACAAACAGGACGTTAAAGAAATGAGACGTAGACATAAGGAGCAAGTTTTGGTAGTTATAGATGGTAGTAATTCACTGGCCTTTTGTTTCGTCCTCTCTCCTTGTCTGGTTTATGCATTTGAATAGGTTATTTTTCAACAAAAGACCACTTTGACAAACATAAAAATGAAGTGTGTGCACTAGAGTAAGCAACACCACTCTTTTGAATAGTTCTCCAATAATTTGCACAATAGAGAAAACAAGGTTTGTGTTTCATTTTCAGTGATAACATTTATTTGAAACATTTGCTGGATGTTTGTAAAATGGTAATTTTTAAAATAACACTCAAAAAACAAATAATTATTGTTTTGTAAAATGGCGAAATTCAATTACAACATGTTTGACATAATTAAACATGTAAGAAATTAATTTTTTCAATTTGTATACAAGAAATATTTACATATTCAAATTTTTATACAAGAAATTTTTAAAAAATAAAAACTTTTTCAATTGAACTTAAATATTGCTTTATTGATTTATTTATTTTTATTCCAAAAATGAAAGTGTACTATGAAGTTAATAGTGATATAAAATTGCTATTAGTTTTGCTTGGCTGTCGAATTTTATAGAAGCAGCAGGGAAAAATGACATTGAAAAAGAGGGGAAAGTAGGAAATCGACTTCATTTTTCTTTGACGAGAAAACAGGTATGCGATCGATACAGGGGCTGTATATTTTTATTCCCGAACAGAATGAATTACTTAATTTTATGTGGCACTAGTCAATAAACTGGGATTTCTTTGCAGCTAATATTTTTTTAATATGTATATAAAATAAACTTAATAAACTTTGTTTGAATAGTTTAATTTGTCTAATAAAATATTATTAATAGCCCCATAAGGATTATAATTATTACTGGACGGATTTGCTCTAACTGCATTTTAAAACCAAACATTCACTTGGTTTATGTATTGGAAATTGGGACTGTTTCACATTGCACATTTAGAGCTGCAAAAGGCCAGTGTTGATAAGGATTAGAGCTGTTTGGAAAAGTAATGAAGGAAAGTGGAGACAAAAGACACAAGGAAAAGAGAAGAAGAAGAATTTTCCAGCTGTCTTCCCATTTGATGGAAATTTCAGCTTTATTGCAATTTTGCGCCTTCTATTGATGGACTTGGGTTTCATTTTGGTGAAGACAGAAGAGGAAGAAATGTTTATGTAAAAAAAATTGAGGGTTCTTATTATTTTTTAAACAAAAGGAAGAATTATTGAGTAGTTGGTGAGTTAATGAAAAATCACTTGAAAATATGGCATGGCGAGAAAACGGGTGGCGTATAATAGTCGTTTATGGGAGGTGAGTGACGCATTCGGTGCACGTATAAATGAGAAAACGGTTTATTTATTGCTGTGAGTGCCATCATTCTCTACAAGTTCAAAGTGGAATGAAATTAGGTTTGAAATGCGTGCCTTTTTTCCTCTCTTTAACTTCTTTCCCCTCGTCGTAGGAAATTTCAGTGTCGCGTGGAACAAATGAATTGCCATCGAACTGATCGCCTATAAATTATCCCTAAAGTGATCTCTCTCACTTGAAAGATATAAAAACCTCGCGGGATAAAAGAGACAAGGTCATTAGAGTACAATTGCAAGGGTAAAATGAATTTTGTGCGGAGTAATGAATAATGAAAAAGGAATTTATGGAACGAAACTAATTTTTTTAAATGGTTTTGGGAAATAAAAGAAAGATGAAGTGCAAATAAGAGTGTTTTTTTAATTTATTCGTGTGTGGCGTTGCTTAAATATTATCATTACAAATGTAAATTACTAAATGAGTCATTTTTTAATACATATTTTTTCTCTTTTTTTAGGTAAGTGTCAAGTTCCTTTGATGTCTATTTATCCTAGTAATAACATAGCAGGGTCTATTAATAATAAATCACGTAAGTAATTCACTTAAATTTGATACCTTATTTTTAATTTTTTTCATTTCACACTCATGTGTGTAAAATAGTGACTCATTGATTGGTAATTGCCAATTAGATAGAAAGTTGTATGTGCGGATCACGTTTTTGTTAAGTGTCGAATGGCAAAAGGATATTGATATCAATTCTCAATCTCAATCTGCTTTTAGATAAAATTTATTAGTCAATTATAAAGTTCAATTGCCTAATATGAAATTATCATTGAGAAAAATTCTTGCATATCAAATGTATTACTCGTACTGTAATATCTGCAAGTTAAATTTTATCTAAGAAATTTAATTTAAATCATATAAGTTGAATAATTGAATTGATTGTAAATGTAGCAGATTTTGTTCGGTGGCACTTGTACAAAGTGGAAATGGAGGAAATAGATTGCAGTTTGTGGATAAGAGCTTTATTTACTTCTGGTGTTACTCTCAAAGTAGATATTGTAGTTAGTAATTTATTTTTATTATTAGTTGTAAAGAGGAATGATAAACACAGTTATTAAGTAGTTAAAAATAGCCAGTGATTAATAATTAAGTGCACATGAGTATTATTTTGTTTTGATGAGTGCTTGTGTAGTCGATCAATAATCCATTCACTCGAGTTCATTTTTCTTCTCGAACAGAAACTTTTTTCCGACCAGTTTTTAGAAAGCAAAATATCTCCATTTAAAAGCAATATGTGAAGCATATTCTTAGAGAAATGAGACCCAGGTTGGTAGTTCTGCTTTACTACATTTCCATAAGAAAAAATAAAAAAGAGCACACCTTGAGGTGGAATGAGGCGAGCACGTTGTCGTCTCTACCTCTCTCTACCTCTCTTTTTCTTTCTCTCTCTCTCTCTTTTCCCATCTCCAATTCGTGGATCGATGGCAAAGGCGATGATGCTTCACAAACATGGCCACTCGGCGTCCGCCTTGCTGTCGCTCGTGGTGGGCTGGGCGCGTTTCCCTGTCAAGTACACTGCCATCCAAATGTGAATAGCGAGCGGTCTCCCTTAAACCAATCCACTATGCGTGAATACTCTTCAGTTTGGTTTGCATGCGCTTGGGAATTTCTCTCGGTCCACTGCAGTTTTCTCTTTTCCTTTCTTTTCATTTTGAAAACAACTCTGCCTGATTCGTATATACTTAAGTCTTTTTCTCTTCGAGTGTTTGCTCATCAAACAATAATTTTTTCCTATTTTTTTTATTTTAAAGTTTGCTGTCCTTATTAAAAATTAATAATTTTTCTAATTAATTTTCTAAACCTTTAAATCCACTAAGAGATATGGATAGGTATAGTAATACAAAAGCGAGTCATGTGTAAACTCACCTCAGCTTGAGTGCATTCATTCTGAGATTGTTTGCTGCAAAATACGTCATTTTTGCTTGGTTAGCTCATTTCGCTATGCTGCTGCAGACTCTTCCAGCTCCTTTGCATGCTCTCTCTTTTACGTCGGGGTGGAGGGTTAAATTCATCCTTTAATCTAGTCATGTGAGAAAGCGTGTCGGCATTATGGCCCTCTCCACATTATTTTATTATTCACACAGATGCAAGCCCCTGCAATCTCGTGTTTCTCTTAATACTAGACCGTGTCCACCCCCTCGTCCATGCATTTTAGCAAAGGTTGTGCTTGGCCATCATAGCGAATAAAAGTTGAAAATATGACACGTTTCTCATTTCACGCATAAATTGATGTCCACCACTCGAGTGTTAACTCGATCAGCCATGCATTATATAAAGCATGCTCGAAAATCACAGTTATTTACTATTTTATTCGAGAAATTGTGTATTTTACTGGATTTTTTAAAAAATATCAATTTGTGTGCCATATTTATATTTAATATTTATAAAATAAACATGTATGTTTTGAAATTATTCCTGACATGTTGGTATGTTGTTTGCTAGCATATAGATGTTGTGTTTGTGATTTGCTCACCGCCCCCTCATCTTGTTCGGGGAAATTAAATTGTAGCTTTGACTGCGCACAGACTTGGGAACTTTTTCCTCGTGAGTCAGAAACCTAGAAATATTTAATGATGAATAGGTGAATAATTGAAAATGTTCTTCTCCTAGCAACTAACTAATTTACTTAATATTGCAAGGGACTTGCTGCTGTGTTTGTAGGTCACAACTGACTTTGGGGAGAAGAGATTCAAACAAGTTCACTTCTTCATTTCGTGTAAGTTGATTGCCACGCGAGTCAACTGCAACCGGAATTAATTTCGGCAGCTCTGAAAACAGTACGATGTATGCTAATAGAATTAGAGCCAGGCTAATAATTTTAATTTTTTCTTTTAATTTTTTCAAATTTTATTTGAGATGGAAATGTTTTTCAAAGCCGGTTCCGATCGTTAACACCTGCTTTATTTTTTATTTTGATAAAAGCTTTGCAGGTTTCTTCTTGGATTTTGTAATGTGCCAATTGATTTTTAAGTGCGTTTGCATCGTATAGCATGCCATCTGTTTATTCCAATTGGCATTTCTCGTTGCCGGTTTTTGCATTTTTAAACATTTTATTTCATTGGATAAAGCATTCTGACTCGGTGCAGCTCAGAGAAAAGGAAAAGATTGCAAGCGATTAGAATTTTAGTGATCGGAATTTGTAGAAAAGATTTAATGTTGTGTGCGGGTTTGCATAAATGAAGGATTTTTTTATTAGTTCTTTTTATGTTATCAATGTGATCCATGTTTATAGGGGTTTTCTGCTATTGGAATTGGAGAAAATTGATTTTTTTTGGAATAATAAGAGGTAAATAATTTTTAACAAATGAAATTAGAAATTTTTGAATTTTTGAAATTTTCGTTTAAAAAGTTGATTATTTTAATTGAAAAAGTTTTAATTTTTTAAGTGAAGCAATCTAAGATTTCACCGACGCTAATGTGCTATTCTTGCTCTAATTACACAAAAACTTTAAGCAAAATCAATATTTTTTAAACAGTGTCATTCTCGGTTTGAAAACATGCAAATTATACAATTTTTATTATTATTTTAACATTCTCTTTAATACAAATACAGTTATTTATCAACATTTATTGTTTGTGTTGTAGTTGAGTTATTTACAGGGCCTAATGGAGTATCCGTAGTTACAGAGGGGGTTTTTTCTTGTTTGGAGGATTTGAAATAATGACTTTAAGTAGGGGAATCTGTTGGGTGTTGTGTTGGTAAATGAGGAGTGGAGTCTTTGCCGATAATCAGTCTAAATGATCAGCAAGCTTGTTCTTGCCCCTTATTTTGGATTGCAAGCTGAAATGGAAGGGGGAAGTGCAGGTAGAGAGATTAACTGACCCACGAGGGCTTATTTGTCAGTGTTCTTGTTACAGAACAACACCACAGAGATGCGTTCGCCAGGGGATTTTCTCAGGACATTGACATATAATGAAAACATAGGACGTTGCTGTCTTTTCTCTCGTCTCTTACAATTTTTTTTATTCTTCTTATCACTGTTCTATTCCTATTTTTGAGACTATTTCTTTGACTTTGCCGCCAGACATACAAAACGGTTTATACTCGAAAGGCTACTTGAAACGAAATATTTTTTTAGTTGTGTTTATATTATAAAAAAATATGATGTGATGATGGGACGAGCAGATGATTGAGTTTTTCCACTTGAAAAAGACGAGTTTTTTGGGTTTTGTGTTTTTTATTGAGACCTCAATCTGTAAAAGGTTGTGAATAAAGAATTTAGTTTGGCAAAGGGAGCGGAAAAGAATAAATAAATAGTAAAAGAGGATGAAAAACAAGATTGATGGATTGTATCGTCTTAGATGCTTTATCAAGTGCCATGAAGTATTTCCTAAACAAATTTTTTTCCGTTTCACTGGTCCATTACAGTAGATGGGAGTTTAAATGAAAACGAGGGAAAAAATGAAAAGTGAGTGAAGTGAAAAGACGAGAGGAAAAATAATGAACTGATTAGAGTTTCAATTAATCATCTATTTTATTTTCTTTTTATTTCTTGGGTAATGTGAGGCACATAGAAGTGTTTCACTTTTTAATGGAACTTTTTTATGTTGAAAATTGCAATTAAAAAGAATGAATAAGAAATAATGAATTTTTTTTTAAAATAAAAAAATTGTGTGTGTTTTTTGAAAAAGTTTTAATTTGTTTTCATTATTTTATGTAGATGGAGTTAAATAAAATGTTGAGATAGTTGTTGCCCTACTTGTGATGTTAGCTGTCGAGATGTAGAGAAATAACAAAAGTGATGTTAGGGGAAAAGACGCCAGGTTGCGCAGTTGTTATTGGAAAGAGAGGGCCTCGCATAATGAATTTTGCACGATGCCCTTTGATACAACAAACCATTACCAGAAGGAATCGACATTGAAGTGGCCAATTGAACATCTGTGCAAACACGTGGTACCCGAGAAAGAAAGCAAGAGACGTTGAAATTAGATTACTAAACAAAACACAAGCTGATTGCAACAAAAATAAAGTCTCCGAAACTCGACCGTTATTGCATTAAAGCTGTAGAAAAACAAGATGAAGTTTAAACTATTTCAAAAACAAAACACTCGAAAAATTTTAATCGAATATTTAAAAAAAAATTATTTTCCGGTTAAATTTTCAGTCTGTTTTATTTTATACACAAGACCCCTTGCGAGTGGCATTCTCGTAATCCCCGCTGGGTAGGATTATGGGAAGAACATGGTCGTGTAGGCAGTTGTGTGTCCATTTTTCGACATGGGAGAATCCAGTCTCGAATGGTGGTCACTATTTTTGAGAAGTTGTGGTTTTTCCCCCTGCTGAGATTGTGGTCATGGTCAGGCACAGAATGTCTTGCGTTGCATTTACAGGTAAGACTTTGGAAAGCCTATCTGATTAACTTAAATGCTCGGTTGCTACATTCGATTGCCTCGTACTATTGCAAGCGAGTGAGACACACCATTGCATTTGATATTAAGGATATTTACTCTTGAGAATTTTCCACTAAATCTTTAACACGATCTCGAGTGCGGATAAAATAGAAACTGAGAATATATATATATATAAATTAATAACCAATGAAATTGAATTACGACAAGTTGGTAAGTTAGTTGGATCTTGTTTAGTTGTGCAAGTATTATCTCACTAGTCTCGAACTCATTACTCGAATTAACAACATGTTGCGCCGCTGGTGGTGAGAACATTTTTCATTTTGTCTGTTTGCTTTCACCTTGTATCGAATCGCCCTCAGAATTTCCCACAGTGCACCGGTGAGCTGGCTCGGAGAAAGGTCGCTCCTCCACCTCATTCCAATTCAAGTTGTCAACAGGGGTCCCTGTCGCAGGGGTGCCTTAATGAAGTTTCCCTGAGGACTCGTTTCTCTCGACTCTAATATAAGTTCGCCTCGAGGATGGACGGATTTTATGTCTGTTGCTACTGCTTCTCTGTTGAGATGATGTTTTTCTTGGCAGCAGCCAAAAACCGGCGCTCTCTTGTAGTCTATAAAGTGGCAAACTTTTTATTACAAAAATATAACAGCCTTGAGCATCATATCCAACATCACGCGAATCGTCGTTTTAGATTGGTTATCGTTTTTTTTTTCTTTTCGAAAATAAATAGGTACCTGTTTACTTTGCTTTTCTGGTCCAACTTGCTCTTTTAGATGTAAAAGATGATGATGATGATGTTTTTTTTTCTCTCTTTTTTTTCCTGTTTTACAACTTTTTTCTTGTAGGGTAAAAGAGATGAAACATTAAATGGATTGTAATTAGGGCAGTGATAACCTCTGAGTTATAAAAGTTGTAATTAGTGTTGTTTGAAGTAAAGGGAAGCTGGTGGAGCGCAATTTTGTCGAGTTTGAGTTTTGTTAAATTTAAAGTTAAAGGTTTGTTGGTGTTGTTTATAATTTAATATGTAATTAACGGGTTTATTAGAATTAAATTAGTTGATTTAAGTATTAATTTTCCTTTAATATCACTTATTGTATAATTTATAAACGTGGAAGATTATAATCTTACTCGAGGATTTAGTAATTATCTCTGAATGATTTAGTAAGTGATTTTGGAATCTGTATATTTTTATAATGCTTAAAGTGTTTTAATTATTATTTTTAGCTTAGTTTTGCTTATTGTACGGCCTTGAATTAAGGATGAGAATTGGGGGGAGGAGTGGAAGAGAGGATAAGAAAAGTAGAGTTCTTTGGCAACAAAGACGCAGTAATGGAGGAAGTGGTTTTAATTAAATGAAGGATCAAGCCTGAGTTTCTGAATTGAACCGCATCCAAAAGTATTTTCGTGCGTTGGAGTAATAAAAAACGTCGAGTACGATTTTGAGTTGAGTTAAAGGAATGGAATGACGAGTGAGAGATTACAGTAAAAGAAAGAACGGTAAGGAAAAAAAATCTCTTTATCAGCAAATTTGTGCTGAGCCAGATACAGAGGTTGTTGGCAAAACCTGGAGCTTGAACAAAACGCAGTGAAAAATGAATAAGTATTTTTAATGATATGTTGGAGAAATCCTTGTTAATGGGTTTTTTATAGAGTATTGTACACACCTAAGGCGGTGCAGATTTTGTTTGGACTTCTTCTTTAAAGTTGCAACTTAGAAGGTATTTGTGTAGTGCAATGGGAAGCTGTTAAAGTGCCATCTGAACGAGCAAAGATAGAAAGAGACAAATGGAATTGGTGCAAGCGAACTATGGAAATGGAAATCACCGTTACAAAAGAAGTTGAAGAGAAAGCGATCTCTGTGGGCTGGGGCTGATTGCTTCCCTGTCAATGGTGGGCTTTGAGTTCACTCGCTGTTTCGAGCTACAAAGAGAAAGGCACTCAACTGATATATAGACAGCAATGGAATAGGGGAGAAAAGAGTTGAAAAGAGCTCCTATTCCACCTGTCCAGATTTCCTGCAGAAAATGTTGCCATATCCAAGAAAAAGAGAAAATGTTTTTTTTTTAAATGGTAGAATTACAGGTGTGCTATTGTTGCAAAGAAAAAAGTCAGATTGTTAGTGGAAATTGGAGAAATTGTTTTGAAATAATTTTTACTGACCATTGATATTTTTTTCTGTTATTGGAATTTTTATAGGAAATAATATTTTGTCAATAATGCTTTACAGAAAAGCTCAGGGGCAGCTCAATAGTCATTTTCTCGAATTTCCGATAATGTTTTTTTGTTGATTTTTTTTAAAACTTTTTATTACTAAACATATTTTTTCATGTTGAAAGGTGTGACTTTAGATTCATAATATTTACTCGTGTTTTAAATTCATTTGGAGCTTTTTAATAGTTAATTCTCGAGGGGGAGGATGAATGAAAGGAAGAAGTTTATCACGAAACACCTACTCGGTTTTAATTAAAGGTATTTCAGTATGGAGAGGATGAAATTAATTAAAACGTGGCCACTTTAATAAGAAAGTGGGCTCGCAAACACGATGACCGCCTTCATCTTCTCCGCAACCTAAGCTTTGCTTTGGCACGTACTCCGCCACCTGTTTTGCCAAAACGAACTCTTGTGGTTAATTTGTGCCCGTGTAAGGAGAAACTGGCATCCACCCGGATAAAGTGTCTCTTCATTGCCAAAACGTGCAATAAAATTGCATCTGCATTAATTTAAGGCTTAGCCCTCAGTGTTTTATTGCACTTTACAATTTGTTTGTGCTTGAGCTTATTATGAAAGGCTCCATTTTGTTATTTTTTATACTTTTTGTATTTTTATTTTTGTAAGCTTTTGTTTTATGTTGCTCATTTCCTACGTAATCCTTGCTTGTAATGCACTTGCTTTTGCACTTGGCTCACCCCTTGCCCTCTCTTTATGTAGGTAGAAAGAAAAGTGGTGCAACTCCTTCACTGCAAGACTGCAAGCTTGTTGCTTCTGCTGCTGATTCCAAGACTGGCCCTTATAACTGTGTGAACGGCGCGGACTCTGCAGGAAAAGGGTGTGTCATATCGTTGCCCTTGTTGTCCCCTCGCCACCATTCCCGCCCACACTTGCTAACCCCTCAGCAGTATTCGTGCACTTTGGATCGCTCGTATCAGCTCGAGTTAGAGCGCCATGGCGCCGGCTTATCTGACACGCCTTCATCATCTTCATCGTCCAGTGTCGACAATAACTGTTCCGACATCACACTCACCGACACCGAATTGGCACTGACAAGGGATAGTACCATTCTCATCCAGCAATATAAACCTGGCAGTTTCAACCTTAAAAGTAATTATTTTTTTTATTTTTTCATTCTAGTTATGATTTTAGTTTTCCTTTTTTATAATTGTATCAACAGTCTCTAAAGGGTTGACGAATTTTTTATGCATACCTTTGGTTTTGAAAAGCTGGTTTGGTTGGGGGACCTTCTTTGATGCCACTTGGGGATGTATAGGTAAGCATAGTGTATATGTGTGAAGAGGGGAATAAGACGGGAATAAGAAATGCATGTTCTTGCCATACTTCAGCTGCAAATGCGGTCGTTTCTAGGCTTAACGCCATCGAGCGACACTAGAGCTCGCAGCATCACTCATCTGGGCTTATGGAATCTGATCGTCGAGAAGGGGAATAAAAAGTGGAGGCGGCGACAGACTTGTCGAGTTTTTTCTTAAGAGAGGCAGGGGAGAGAATATAGAAGTGAAGATATTGTAGCATTGTGCACATGTGGGTTTATTTATATGCAAAAATGTGCGAGATGCAAACAAATAATGAAAGATGAGTTTGGCAATAAACAAGAAATGCTTGGTGTTTATTGCCCGCGAAAAGCTTTGCGTGTATTCATGAGTGTGCATCAAAATGGCAACAGATCAATGATGGTAATCTGACGTTGAGTTGGTGCACGATGCTGGATGCAACTGAAATTTTAATTTATTTCTTAATCATATACACAATATATCTGGTATTAAAAGATAATGATTAATGATTTATTTGTTAATTTAATTTATTTATTTTGGCTTATATTTCTGATGTAATAATTAGCTTTTAATATATGATTGAGGGATTACTTGGGCTTTTTCTTTTTATCATCCCGGAAGGAATATGTAATTATTTTCAACTGAAAAAAGCACTTCCTGTTGTTGATTTGCTCTCGACTGGACGTGATAAAAGGTCGTTAATGAGACTTTTTTATAATTGAATTTAATTAAAGGAAATAAAAAAGGGGAAATAATTTCAGCAAAGAAACTGAGAGTGTGTGCACATTTAAATCGTATTAAGTGTGATAAAAAAATTGCAGATTGTACCAATTTGGTTGGCGAAGGTAAGTGGAGAAAGAGTGTTGTTGATTTTGTTGTTTGTGAAAATTGTAAGGTGTTGTAATTTTTTCTTTTCTCCGTTTCTTCTTCTTCTTCTTGAAAGTCGGCTTTGCAATGCGACTGTGTGCATGGGATGTGAAGGGGGTCGTTACATCACATTAAGTTCGTTAGTGATGGTGGCATCGGTATTGATTCTTCTTTTGGTGCAATCACAAGGGAGGAGGAAGGTACGTGTTCTCTCTCTCGAGGCCTGTGTGTGCGAGGAAAGAGCTTTTAAAGCTAATCGAATTCCAAGCCAACGACTGAGGAATTATTCGCGGCGGCTCGTAAGAGAGGCTCAGGTGTGATGAGGGTATACGGCAATTGTCCACCCCCTCCATAGGTATATGGAGCTAGTTTTTCCCAGGGTTTTCACTGACCCCTGCTGCTTCTCGCATAAGCCAGACAAATGGACGAGCTAAAGAGAAGCAAGGTGAGGTGAGGTGGGGGGTTCAACTCGGCTCCAAATTGTGACCATGTTTTATGTATGACCCTTAAAAGCTGTTTGACAGTACGGTCACAATCAGGGTGTCGCCACCGAAGCCAAAGGTGCTCCTCCTCTCTCCTTCTTGCTCTTCTCTCTCTCTCTCTCTCTTTTACACATTTTCCCCTGCTGCCTATATCCCAGCTATACAAATGAATAGATTCGAGACTGCATCTGAAATTACATGCGATCGTGGGTGAATGAAGATGACTTGGGATGGATACAAAGTATGTGAAGATAAAACATTTATTCTAACTGAATCTTGATCTGCAAAAGCTGCAATAGATTTGGGAATAAGGGATTGGGGGAATATGAAAATGATTTTTTTATTTTCTAATTTTAGCAAATTTTATACATAATTTAGATTTTATTATTCCCTCTTACAGGATGTGGGATTATCAGATTGCAGGAAATGTGTCATAAGGGCAATGTGTTAAAATTTATAACATTTTTAGCTGGGGATTAGTTGGTTTTAAAAAATGTTATGGGACATTGGGGAGCCTTCTTTTGCTATCAGATTTTCTATTGAAAACGTGTGCTATTTTTAAATTTAATTTATTTCGAATTGTTGGTTCAACTTGAAGGTGGATTTAGCTACGAAATGAGGGATTTTCTAAGGACTTAGAATTTTATATATTTTTATTCAATTATTATTATTATTATTATTTAAATATTGATTTTACATTCTTCTCGGATTAACTGCTTCATTTGATTCAGTTGGTTTTGAACTTTAAACTCGGAGACGTACAACTAGTTTGCTAGGTCGTTTTCAAACAGTTATGCCTTCTGTACATGAGAAAATTTCTATTGGAAAGACCTTTTGACTATTTAGGTTTGAGTGACCGGGCCGTTGACTCTTCCTCACATTGATTTGAGCGCACACTCAGCTGGAACTAAATTGCAGTTGTCGCTTGCTTATATGAGAGAGGGCTTTCCAAGTCAGAGTTGAGAGGAAAAGTGTCAAGCAGTTTTCTGACAGCTGACACATAAGTGGACACAGGGCTAAGCAATAGCCGCAAGCAGTGGACAATCAGCATAGGAAAGGAAATCTCCTTTTCCTTTTTGACACCATCATTCTTATTTTTTATTATCACTTTTCTAATTGCTTAAAAAGAAAAAGTAATCAATCTCTAAATGAAATTTTTCCTTAATTATTTTCAAATGACTCATTCAACTCCCCCCATTCATCTCTCCCTTAAGGTCTTTCTTCTCCACATTAGTTGAAATGATGCGGAAATGGCAACTGGATTGAAGTTTTAAAATTAAATTCAGCTTTCATATTTAGTATTTCCTTATAAATATTTCTATCATAGCGTCATTGCTTCTCGTTGCCTCACGAGCCGGGCTAAGCTAAGTTGTTACCATGACAACTATATCCTATCTCCTAGCGCCAGGAAATCATTTGACAGCTTCCTTTTCCGTCATAAGAGGCCGGGAGATCTTATTAAAATAAAGTACAGAGGTCACTGAGAAGCGAACAGTTTGCAGCTCTGTGTTGAGAAAACGAAATATAAACAAAGTTATTATAATATTTAAATCTATCAACTTGAGATAATTTTTTTTAGAAATTGGGTTACCTGTCACAGGTGATGGTAGTGACAGATGATTGCTGACTCACTCTAGGGAGTGTGAGACATTTAGATCCATTTTTTTATACCTTATGCCCGCGTGACCAATAGTAATTTGTTATCTGACGTGAGATTTTGGACAGACACGCAGGTGTAGGAAAATGTAAAAAAGAGAAAGAGGAACCTCTAAATATGAAACAGACATGAAAACCCCCTGCTGGTGGTTTCCATTTCATTCATTAGCATCAAATCCGCAGACTAATTACCTATCAACTTAGGTACATTGGTGGAGATTTAAGAGGATTTTAGGAAAGGTCACCCAATTTTTCCAGGTGTTTGTAACCGGTTTGGCTTTTATCTGGAAATTAAAGTAGTGATTATTTTATTGAGTCGAGCAAAAGTGCACAGCAAATGTTGCATCGTAAAATTGAATGACAGAATTAGCGTCACCAGATGAGACCAAGTTTATGGTCATAATGTTGTTTTGAAGCTGCTATCTGCGCATGCTCGGCTAAGTTGTGCATCAAAATTAGGCATGAATTAATCGGAGCAAAAGTTTCTTGATATTTGTGCTGTGTAATGAGGATGAGATTAAATGTGCAGGTTCATTAATGGTTTTTTTAATATTTTTTATAATTTTTTTATAAAACTGTAATTGGTTAATTTTAAAAAATTATTTTTTTTTTAAATTTTTTTTATTTAAATTTTTTTTAAGGTTGGGATTTGTGTCGTAGACAGATATGACTTTTTTCCTCCGAGTGTCACCCGGTTTTTAATTTCATCTAAAAGATGTTTTGTAATTTTTATATAGGAAAATCAATTTAGGGAAGGGATTTTATGAAATAAAATTCTCAGATATGAAAATGAAAAACGGAAGTTGCTACAAAGAGAACAGGTGGAGGAAGAAAAATGTGATCAGCATTTTGTTGCGTGCATTAAAAAAAATCGACTTTTTTGCTCCTTTCAATATATTTTGAATTTTTTAAAATTTATATTTTATTCTTTTTCTTTTTTACCATGTTTAACATTGTGCAGATGCTCCAAGTTAGATGAAATATGAAAAACATTATTATTATTATTATTATTATTATTCCTTTATTATTTTTACAGCTGGGCTTTTATTTCACAACAACTAACGAAAATATACTTTCCACAATACTAAATAAACATTTATTTACATTTACATAAATATGAAATAATTGAATCGAACACTACATATCGATTAAATCTTTTCATTTAAAAACTAAAAATCGCGCAGTTTTAAAATTACTCGACAAACCGTTTAAAGAATATAATTAAATTTTTTACACCTTTTTTTTTCTTACAAAAATGCAGTTTCCTTTCCCCCAACCTCATCCAAGAGAGAGAGGAAAGCTACGCATGCGTGACATTGAAAACATTCCTCCTCCTTCATTCTCCTTAAGTCTACCTTCCTTTCTTTTCTTTGCTTATCCATTCTTTGTCGAATAGAGGTTTGTTTTCGGAGCTTATTCGTGCAATACAGAGCAATTGGCATTCACAGCTGGCCTTAATTAATTTCGTCTGAGCCCTACTGTGAAGCCGTCTCGAGCGCGCGACAGCGGCAGCACCAGGTTCCACCTGGAGGCGAGTTTGTCATGTGGAAAGCCAAGCAGGCAAGCAATTACCCGTGGCTCAAATGAGAAAGCTAAGACCCGTGATGGGTTGGATTTCCCCTAAAGAGGTGTGCAATCTTCACTTCTTTATTTTCCTTTGAACAACATGGAAAGAAAAAGAAAATAGAACTTTCATTTGGATTTTAAATTGACGCAAAAATTAATTTGTTGATTGAATTAAAATTCTCTATTAATTAATTAATGTTTTTACAGCTTTAAAAAAAGTTGTTGAAAGTTTAAAGGGGGAATTTGTGATTTATCTCTTTTTTGTTTACATTAAGTTTACTATGGCCTATTTCGAAAAAAGTGGTTAAAGGGAATTGGGATGGTAGTATACGTTTACTGCCATCAATTGGAGTTTAGGTTCGAATAGAGAGCGGCATATGAGACTTTCTTTGTCTTTACAAGACTGCAGTTTGGGTAATGCACGGTGGAATCAAGACCTATGCTTTCTCGGTGCTGCAATCCCTTTCTGGTCGATGGGGCTATAAAATGAAGCCTGGTGTGAAACTGGGTTGTTGGTAGAAGGAGAAAGGTCAGTGGCAACTGGAATAAAAATAGTGGGTTTAACATGAATCAAACTGTCTAAAATTACTCGGAAATGTATTAGTAATTGTAGATTATGTCTAGATTTCGAGTAAATTGAATTTTATTTTATTTTTTTATTTTATGTAAAGGGGAATTTAATTGGATTAATTTGCTGGGGTTGCATGAAATTTATTGATTGAAGATTTTGAATTTAATTTAGTTTTATTTCACTTTTTCTTGCTGCAGAAAAATGAAGCTTATTTACTAGTGGAGTCAAGGCTAGTTTTTTTTTTTAAGTTTGATTGATTTTTTTTCCTTACTTATAATCTTTCATCTCCCCTAGAAGCAGAAAAAGAAAATAGAAGTTGTCAAGTAGTGTTTATCTTGACATCCTACTTTAAAAATAAGGTCTAGATGATGTAGAATGCATGTCAAAATGAAATGAAAATTTCCATCTTTTTATTAATAATGATAATAATAGAATTTCATCAGGTTTTGATTGATGATTAGCTCTAGTGACGTGACCAGCATTCGCACTGAGTTGACCTATAGGTCTCTGTAGACACAGTAGGGATGCAACAGATGATGGAAACCTGGATCGTGCGGTGTCCATAACATGCATTAATTAACTAGGTCTAATTGCATTAGGCATAAGAGCGTTGTTTAGCCGTGAAATGCATTAAAACCGTTGCTGACCCCTTCTTGGAATTATTAAAATGCAATAATCAGATTTCTCACTCTTGGCTCTTAAGACTGGTCGGTTAAGTGGGGTCTGTTTGCCAGCAGGAGTGCTGACACCTGTAGGATAATAGGTGCAAAATTACTTAAATTTGATGGCTTTTATGAAAAGTAATTAAATTTGTTAATTAATATATAATTTTATAATAATTTCGATATTATAGAATTATTTTTAACACGATTTTTTTATTTTTTTTCCTTATGAAAATCGATGGGAAATTGAAACATTTTGGTATATAGTTTAATATTAGACTTCATTTCCTTCGGTCCAATAGGTTTTTCAAGTAAGGTGACAGATTCAGTCCCACATTGAAAATGCCAGTCAATGGAGGTGGAAGATCAATTTTGAGTGCAAGCTGCGATTCGTATTAAGTAGATTGCGAAAAAGAGAGAGAAAGATGCTGAAATTAGTTCATGTTTCAGATGCCATCTTTAAAAAGAAAAGGAAAAAATATTAGGTCGATATGGTAAAGGTGCAGTTGAAGTGACATTTTTAAAATATGCATGACACGGCTGAGTGCATCACTCCAAGTTTAAAGTGCTGGCAAGTGTAGAAATAGGTGAGGAAAAAAGGTTACCTTGTGAATAATTGAAGGTAATTTGAATGTTGAATGTCGATTTAATAAATCGAGTGGTGAGAAATGTGAGAAGAAGTGATTAAAAAAATTATGTTGAATACTGTAGAGGTTTTGAGTGTTTGGTTATTTATTATTATTTAATGGAAAATAAAAAGTTTGTTTTAAATTATGTGTTTTGAAAGTGGAGAGAGAGAGAGCTGAGGCTTTAATATGAGTGCATTTCATTTCAGATGTTCATGTGTGAGTTTTTTTTTCTTTTTGAATAATGCGCAAAGACTTTGTTGAGAGACAACATACCGGGATACATAATGTTGCAAAATGAACATTCTGCACAATTTTCTTTTTAGAAAGCTCACTGCTACTGCCAACGAAAATATTTTTACTAACTTGAGTAAATAAAAGTTAGAGGAAAGCTCTGCAAGAACTTGCAAACACACATTTTTTTTATTTTCTTTTTATTTATGCAGACTTTTTATATAGAATCTTAAAATATGGTGGAGATGCTTTGTCAATGTTGAATTTGAGCTGCGACTGTAAAAAAAAGATCTATTTATTTCTTTTAATATTTTAATACGATTTTCAGTGTTTTCTACTTAAAAATTTTTATTATTCACCAAAAATAAGACTGGAATTGAACTAAGAATTGACTCAATTTTTCTTCATTTCTTTTTCTAATTTTCACTCGAATTGTAATTGGTGAGAAAAATTGTAATTTTCTTGTAATCTCAACCGCATCAAAAGGCGAATAGTTTGGCGTCGATATAAATTGGGAAATTCATTAATTACATAGGAAATACGGTGTTAGAGTTGAGAGAGAAGGTGGCATTTAAGTTTGCACGCAGGTCAATGAGATGTTCTCAGATTGTACACCGGAGATGAAGACGTTAATGCAGAGAGATTGGTCCAATGTTTGAGGGTAAAGATTAAAGTAGAAGTTTGTGCAATAAATTCGTTGTTAGGTGTTAATCTTGAGCGAATGTGGGAGTGTTTGCACAGAATTCGAACGGTTGCTGTCTTAATGAAGGTGGGAAAAAATGGTGCAAGGAGAAAGAGGTGGGTAGCTAATGTCAGGCAGAAGAAAATCAAATTAAATCTTCTCCTTTGAGATTTGACGCGTGAAACAGAATTAAGAAGTCATTAGTATATTTTGATGAGATTCAAAGGGTTAGTGTGTTTTCCCTCCGCTCACTACCCAATTAGTAAATTAGAAGATTTTTTCTTCTTTGATATAACATATTTATGGATTTAAAAAAATTGAGATTGGAATAAGAGAAATTTGGTTTAAATGGGATTTAGGTGCATGAGAGTTTGAAAACAAGATAAAAATAGAAATTTAACATTTTAAAATTCATTTTTATGTTTAAAAATTTTTTTAAAGGTTTAGAAAAGTGCCCTTAATCTTGCTCTCTTTAAGATGGCTCTAAAATGAAATTAATTGAAGGATTTTTGAGAATGTCAATAGCTGATTCTGCAATGTGCAATCGGAAAAATCTGTTTTTTCTTTGTTAATTTTCAGATACCTGCACCGCGATTGGATTTGACAAATGTAAAAAAGCAGAGAATAAAGCAACATTTGGAGTCAAAATAGCTTACGATTTAACGATTAGTTACAACATACTTTAGTAAGCAAGATGTGATTCATCTCTCGTGTACTCAGCAGGTGATGTTGCCGTCTCGCCTTGCTCTCTTTGCACCATGTTTATAGCTTTGCATTTTGATGGTAGTTTGCCGAAAAAGCATCGTACTAACCTTACTCGTAAAGACATTTTTATTGGCGTCGAAGGTTAAGGCGTCCTGTTTCTCTCTTTTTACTTTTCCCTTCGAAATACTTTTGGGTCGATCCTAATTGCACAAGTTTGGCAACATAAAATGGCTGCAAGATTTGAAATATGTGGCAATAAGTTTTCATTTAGTTTCATGTGTGGGATTGATAAGTGCTGGTCACTTTATTCCAGTTTGTGCAACTAGAAGATATTGGTGTTGAGACGGACAAGTGGGTCAAAAGGCGTTCGCAGGGACGAGCAACGGAGGGGGGTACTTCCATTAGTGACCGCTTCCGTCCTCTGCGTTAATGATGAAGGAGGACGGAAGATGGTGGTAGGATGGGAGGAGAGGGATGTTTGAGATGAGGTCAAACTGCATGTCCACTATTGGACCGGTTGAGCCTTTGGCCTTTCTTAATTTCCTGACCAAACCTATCGGCCTTAACTGGAGTGACGACAATCATTGGTTTTCTTGTCAAGTCGGGCGTGGCAGGTAGTGGGGTGGTGAGTAGATGTGGTGTGCTTTAATCAGAAGACGAGTCTTGACTTCTATCATTGTTCTTTTTTATGGCAGAACAAAGAGCAGAAGTGTTGGGTGTTGAGTTTTGTTTAGTCGAAAAGTTGTATGGAAAAAGATGGATTTGTTTCTAGAGTTTTATTAAACTGCATTAAGCTTTTTTTTATTTTTAAAAGAAATAAAATGGTGGATCTCCGATTTCAATTTTGTTCAGAGTGCTTTTTCTGTGGTTGAAATTCATAAATGAAGTTTTGGGTTTCAATAAAAGCTGATTTTATTTTTTTATTTTTTATTTTACGAAAAAGAAAATATGAGAAATTGGAAGAATTTGGATATGTTTGGCCATAGGGAGAGTTATAATAAATGTTAATGTATTGCTAAAAATATCATTTGTTTATGTTTCCTCGGTTCTGGAAAAGGAAAAAGCTTTTTTTCTATTTTTGTTTTATTATAGATATACATGAACATTAAACTTGAAGGTTGTTTTTAATATTTTTTTATTATTTTGTTAAATAAAAAGAAGCGAGAAAAGACAGACATTTGTTGATAGGGACTTTCTTTTTCTTGTTGTTATTTTTTGTTTACGGTACGCATCATGAGTAATTTTTTCTATCGTCTCATCATCCATCATCGACTTATGTTTCTACTTTTTCTTTACTTTAAATAAATATTTTTAGCCTTGAGTATTAAGATTCATTTACACGCATGCAGGAAGTCGTTGCTTTTGACGATAATTAATTTCGATATTTCATCAAGATCTTTGAAATATGGACAATTTATTACTTTTGGAATTAACTCTTGCGCCATTTTTTTCTCCGATTAAACGAACTCAAGTGAGTTGCACCCAGTAATTAAAGGGTTTTTGTTTACTGTAATTAGTTGTAGTTTAATTTTAAACTATATGACATTTTAATCGGTGATTAAACTACATAAAGTTGCCCAATTAAAATTTCTAACTTTGTCGTTGGGCGTTTATTAAACGATCAAAATGCAAGCTTCTACTCATTTGCACTTTTACACCAATTTTCACTAGTAGGACGTTTTTCCACCCTATTTGTGTTTGCTTTAATCACCATTTCGTTCTGCATTTTGCAGCCGTAAACTACTTGTTTTTTTCCCTTCATTTTAACGTTATTCTTTCACACTTTTACAACGTGTTATACAAGCTGATGTATGGAATTTAGTGAAGGAAGGGTTAAAAGAAAAAAGTGCATTTTAGTGTGCATAATTTAACGTCCTTTTAACAACCTTATTATGCGCCGGGCAAATGTTTGTGCGGTTTGAAATGCAAATTACGAGAGGAAGGACACGATCGTAATTAATGTTTTTGAAATAATATGTGTAGAGTTAGTGGCCGTTTGTTAAGTTTGATGTTAATGCCATACTTTGACGTTGAAAGTAGTGGATAAAGAGATGAGATGGAGGTTGTGATGCAAGGGAAATAAACAAAGGAGGAAATAATTAATCGGAAGAGGGAGGAACAAGTTTTGCACTCATTTGACTCGTTCAAGTGCCAACTCCCATCAAAATTAATACGTCGTGCAAAGGCTGAAACAGTTTGTGCGAAGAGGCGGACGAGACGTACAGCTTGGCATACAAATTACGGGTAATTCCGGTGCCATTATACTGCGTAGTGTTATTGCTCTTGTATGTGGGAAACGAGAAAGCGTCGTCGTCTGAGAAAATGAGTTTTCACCTCCCTCAAATGCAAGGAGTATGGCGTTTTGAAATGTACTAAACTGAACGTTGCACATCTCATAACGAATCGGATGATGGGTTGAGTAATGAATTGATGGAATATGAGATAATATGGAAGGATTTGAATTTTTAGGGTATTAAAAATTATTGTAATTTAAGAAGGAGTTGGGATTTTCGTGCGTTTATATTACATTGTGGAAATTGAGACCGGAATTTGTTTAAGTTTTTTTAGCTTCTTATTAAAGCACTTTTTGTTTTGAATATTTTTAGGGGAAATTAAAAATTGAGTGTTGTTTTTATTTTAGATAATAAAGTGCTCGGCATATTTGTGAAGAACAAAAACATTCTTTAGAAAAAGAGTTTTTGCTCTTGCAAGAATAGGTTTTAGGTTTAATTGGTTGTGTATTATAAAGGTTGATGGGGGCATTCAACTGCTCATCAACAAATTCTCATTTCTTTTGCTAACTAGCTTGGCAAGGGTTCTCTAAATCCAAGAGGTGGAATTTTTACTTGAAAGGAAAGAATGAGAAAAAATAATATTTTCTTTTCATATCATTTTTTTCCTTTTTTTTTCTTTTTTATTTCTCTAAGTCTGGTTAAAGATTTTTTAGATAATGGGAAAAGAAAAAGGAAAAAGAGTTATCATAAAATGTAGAAATGTCATGCTAAAATGGTCATAAATGAGTAGAAGTGCCTTGAAAAGATCGTAGTGGGGTTTAGTTGAGTTCTTTATATTTCTTGAGACATTACATTAGACTTTGATACAACGACGTGAGTGTTTTCAAGTCTTATATATTTTTTTTTTAACAAAATCAATCAAGTGCAACCATTAAAAATTATAAATAAAAAAATACTATCCGATTTGTAGTTACACAAATCATGAATTAGTAATGAAATGTGTATAACCGCGAGGTCCACTGATGATGAAGGACCGAAAGAGGTTTGTGGCCACTGTTGAATGACAGTGATAAAGTACAACCGATGTTGCACTGAATCAAAACTGACTTGGTTATCTTCTGACCGGGGTCATTTTCTCTTTATTTTTTTTTTAAAAAAAATCATATTTGACAAAATATATAGAATTTATACAGTTTTGAGAATACTCTTAACAGATATTTGAAAATAAGGAATGAAATTTATTTTTATTGTTATTTATTTATTTTTTAGGTGCAGGCTTTGTAGATAATTTAAACGAATCTTACCCACCCAACGTGCCACCTCGAAACACATCAATGGGCAGGGCAAATGCACGTGGCAACAGCCACGGCCAAGCAGGTGGAGGAGGACCTCCAGATAGAAATGATGAGTTTGAGCCAGCATGCCTCGTTCGGACGCCATCAGGATCGGTATTTATTCCCACAGGTGAGCAGTCAGACTGATTAATTCCAGAGACATTGCACAAATATAATAAGCATTCATTTCTTCTTTGGTCTCCTTTATATTTTTTTATATTCCAAGTGTTATTTGAAAATCTAATTTGCCCATCTCAATTTTCTTGCACACTATAAACATGTGCGGAATGAGAATGAAGGACTTTCCCCTTCATCTTGCAAGCTCGGAAAGTGGATGAGGGTTAAAATTGCAACAAATTCATCTCATCAGATGGTGTGTAAGTTGGGATGCCCTCTGCTTCACTGTTTGTGGTAGCCACTGGGTACGATGAGAAATGATGTGGTCTACATTAAACTGACCCGGATCCACAGGAATAAATAGAGCATCCATCATAGAAATGGGAGGGGGAGATATGATGAGCAAAGGGTGGAGAATTTGTTAGTGAGAGGGTCAAAAAAGGAATGTTGTAAATAAGTGATGTTTGATGTCAATTTGAGAGGGATAATTTCAAGGTTTGAAATGAATGATGGGGTTAAATGGAAGATAAATCAAGAGAAATGAAAGAAAGAGAGAGAGAGAAATTAAAGAGTTGTGGGTTTTATCGTGTGAAAGGAAGCGAACGTTAAATTGAAATGAGATTTCAGATGTTAAGAAAGGTATTTGCAGTGAAAAGTTGAGGGAGAAGAAGAAGCGAATTCCATTTCGATTGAAATGTTATTATATTGACACAAACGCTGCTCTAATTGCATTTTCTAGGAATGAAAGACAAAAAGTGCGAATTAATTTTGCGTAAAATAAAATCAAATAAGAGAAGAAAAAGTTGACAGTAATGAAAAAATAAAAAGAAATCGATGGAAATTCGTGACACTCGTTCCAAGTCACATTATACCTTTAAGACTAGCGACGTGTTGCTTGACCCGCATTCTCTCGTGGCATAGATGAGCACCAAAACCATTACCACGTGCGCACATTTCCGTGAAATAAGCTCCGTTATAAAGACTACCTTGTTCAAACTTGATCCGTAGATTTTTTTATATCAAATATTCCCATGTTGTTTACCATATTTTATGCAAATCTATTTTTTACCTTTTTTACCCTCTTTTTTACACCACTACTCATTATGTAGTACGTTGTATTTAGTGCATCTTATTAGAGAATTGGGATTTGAGGGTGCACCATACAAGCTGAAACTCTTTTACTTTTATTTTCCTTTTCATCTTCTCTAATTAAAATGCATGTCGCCCGTTTCCTTGTAATCTTCTTTCCGCCCTCAATATTATCCTCCGCGCTCATCTTCTGGCATTCGCTCCCCGGACGATCGTTTTAAGACTCAGCCATGAAAGTAAATTTTGCAATCTTCTTTCTATCTTCCTTATTGTTCTCTGAATGATGTGGTTTCGCACCTACCTTTAACTAATTTTTTTTTTAAATAATTTTTTAGGTAACATTAAATGAATTGTCTCTGATACTAGATATAAATTTTTGGCAAGTGTTTGAGAAGATGGGGAAAAAAGGTTAGGAAAAATGAGATTGGTCTTCGTACGTGTGTGTGTGTGGGTGTAATGGAAACTTGGTTGCAATATATTAATTAAAAAATTAATTAAGTGGAGGGTTATAATTTATTTAACGCAAATTGAGACAAGCTGATTATGTTAGAAACGTGAGCGCATTCACAATCGATAGTACGATTGTGCAATCTTTTGTAAATTTAATAATAACGAAAACTGAAAAAAAAAAAAATTAATCAACCTTAAAATTTGTACAATAATTTTTTATACATTCAACTATTGTTTCACACCCTTTTCCTATTTCACCACCCTCTCTTAACGTTTATTTACCTTTTTAATCTAATAAAACTCCAACGAATTAAATTTTCAATTTTATTTCTAATATAAATAATTTAAAATTAAAACAAAAAAAATCGATTATAAAACAAATGAAGACATAATCACGTGATTTGAAACCTTTTTTTCCAGCAGAGATTTATTTTAAATAATGGGATCCTTTCTTACTCCTGGTGATGGAATTGATCGTTTGTAATGCGTGGTCGATACTGAGGATAGAAGAGACACGAGAGAGTTGTACGGGTTGTGCTCGAACCGGTGGTGCGCAGCTAAAAATAAACTGCAGACATGGGTACAGGGTGGAGATGTGAGTTAGCAAGCTCGGAATAATATTAGTAATAAATGAGGCCAATTTCCTAGGCCGCTCGCTGGGGTCATCAGCGCATAAGCTGAGAACTCATCGCGAAAAATTATGGCTTTATTGTCCCAATGGTGATACCACGTTAGGGGAGAAAAGAGAAAGAGAGACGACCTCGGTTTCGAATTCGATAATTCCCCACGCGAATGGAGTCCTGTCGCCTCCATATACCGTCAATGTCATGCCTTATATAGAGTTATATAGTGTTACGCAAGGGACTCACTGTAAAATGCGTTATGTGAAGAGAGCTGTCTTGATTTATCATCCCTTTTAGGCCTCTTCTGTGCGTGTGAAAAGTAGTCATAAATTTTAATCGGGCGTATGAATATAAATTAAGGATGAAAACGGGAAAAGGAGAACAAGTTGTGGGGTGATCTTTGGCCCCTCCCATCTGAAGTTTTAGTAGAAGGGTTGAATCTGATGTGGTTGAGAGGTCATCAGCTATATCATCAATTATACTCGATATACTGTCAAGTATGGCTCGTATGGATTTGAGAGACTGTTTATTGAGTATTTGTTTCTATTATCGTTATTTTACACTTGTATTTATAAGTGTGGATTATTAACTTTATATGGTATCGAGATAACGTATGTTAGTAGGAAACAGATTTATTCCTCTATTCTTATCACGCATGAATTGTGTGTGTAATTTGAGTTAGAATTATTACATTTAATTAAAAGGAGGAGTGAAAATGTTTGCCTTGTCTGCCTTATTGTATCTATGGGATTTGTGATGATGTTTAATTTGAATATATATGTTTGTATAGGTGGCGTTTATCGCGAAATTTCATATCTGTGTATTCCTATATACAATATAAATAGCGATGTAATCTAGTCCGTCATTGAAGCTGCTCATATACCGCTTTATCATCATATCAATTGTGAACATTATGAAAATAAAAATGGAGTGAGTAAAGAATAGTAACTGTATTGGATTTTTAGTTTAGATTCGAAGGTAATACGATTTGTGCTTGTATCAGTCGTGTCTGAATTGGATGATTGTGCAGTTATAGCTTGTTGTCTGTAAACAGAGTGAAATGCTGTTCTCTTTGCTCGTAAATGTAACTCGATTTTGTCTGTTTACGTCAGAATTCATTCTAGTGGAAGGCAGAAAAAAATGTCTGCTTTTTCTCTGCTGTCTTTCTTTCTCTCTGTTATTCGCTTTTTTATATTATTTTTGCTTTCCCTCTGCGAGACACGACATTGCCCAACAGCAATGACGTTTGCCTTTGAAAGACTCGTGAGAGGTTGTCAACAGTCAGCAGAGACAAGGCAGTAATAGCTGGTAAAGTTAGCTATAGCTGGCGCTTGCTTTGTGATGATGACTTTAGATCTGGAATTTTTCCAAGTAAAAATGAAAAAGAAAAAAGGTGATGAAGGATGGTTGTATTAGTAAAACGAGTACACGTGGGGTGCCAATCAATGTAAACAAAGCACAGTTTCACTGGGAATTATTTTATATAAATTTTATTTGGTAATTAAATGTATGAAAATGGTGGATTATTTGATAGGGAAGTTATAATCTGAACTTGAACTCGGCAATCGATAGTTTTGTGCAGATTATGAACTCGATGTCTGTAATAATGATGGGAGGTGAGTGGGATCTTGATGCCCGTCGAGTGGCCCATTATAAATCGCGAACCGTCTGTAATGAAGACTCATGAATGGATATAAGCGACATCATTAGCATAAGGAATGGGAATAGCAAAGATATAGAAAAAATAATTGATTATACCTGCATATCTTTTTGAAAAATTGGATATAGTTGAATTAAAAAGTAATTACGAATTTTATTTTTAGGTAGAAATGAATTGAAATCAAACATCTTAAAGAAATTATACGGGAAATTTTTTAATTTAAAATTTAATGATATGTGAAAAGAAAATGGGAAGCCCGCAGATGATATTTTATAAATATTTTAAAGCAGTTAGAAAGATGTATTTGGTATGTAATTAGTATGAAATATTGTGAGAATTTGATATAAACCGCAACTCTTAATTAATATTATTAATGCTTGTTTCGTTACAGAATCGTTTGATTCGCTTTATTATGAAAGTATTTTAATTAATAGAGTTAGGCCGATGATGTGTACGTAGTATTTGCACTATGCAGGTCTGATGATAATTTGTAAACATTATAAGGGTTTGACAATGATGTTGCGTTTGATTACTCTTTATGAATGGTTGATATTGATTTAATATATTTCTTCGTGTAAATTTACTTCGGTATTTGTAAGGTTGCTTTTGGAATTACACTCAATATCATCTTTCTTCATAGTCACATGAGCGTTTGGAATTTATTTGGCTTCCAGGATAAGTTTTGTTATTAAAAAAATAACTCGAGTTAAAAAAAGAGCTTCATAGGAGCATACGTTAATATGATGCGTTTTATTAAAGCAAAGGAATGTATGAAATTGAAATATAATTTTTATTTTAATTTTTAAATTTTTTTTTTTTAGATTTACCAAAGAATTCTTCACCAACAGTGAAAACATCGAGTCCTAGTAATAGTCCAGTGAAGAGTGATACTCTTAAATCCAAGACTGATAGGTAAGGATTTGTTTAATATATTTTTTCTTGAAAAAAATACAAAAAAAGATGAAAAAGATTTAAACAGGTGACAAAAATGCCCTTACTTGAGGGATCAAACTGAGAGATTGTTACCTGGGTTTACATGAGCTGAACTGCTCAGATAAAGAGACCTTTTTTGACACCAGCCCATATCTTTTCGAGTCTAGGTCACTTAATAACTTTTTCTTTACTGTCTCACTGCAAGACAAGTCTCAAAGTGCTTTCTTAATACATTGTTATCAAAACCATTTGAAATTGTTTGATGGGAATCAGAGAAATTGAATTCCTTTATTTTTTTTATCTTACTTGAACTTAATATGATAACTTTAAATCCTAGGAATATATTTCTCCGTTATTTTTTCTAGGTTGGTGCATTTTAAGTAGCATTTGCGTGGAAAAAAATGGAGTGTTAGGGATTTGGTTTTAAATCGGATTTAAAGTGACTCTATGCATTTGTTGTTATTCTTTTTGATGTTATGCGGTGAGTGAATGCGAATGTAGATTGAATGTTTACTTTTTTTTATTTCCCTTAATACCGTTTGACCTCATCACGAACGACAATTGTTATTGAGTATCAGGAGTGTGATTTGTCAGAGGCATCGCCCTCCAATTGGCGACGGAGCGCGAGATAGAAAAGCCTCATATATTGATTTTCCTCTGACCCACAAACAAAAAAGAAGGAAGAGAGAGGAAAAACGAGAAAGTGGAAAGTAGATCTGAATTGGTGTAAGGAGTTGGAAAACACAAAGGAAATGTAAGCTGTTAAACTGTCGCTCGAATGAAATAAAATAAACGTAGAAAGGTTTAGGAGTAAATTAAATATTAGTGTAATCTTAAGTAATATTATAAATTAACGAGAGTTCAACTTAAAAATTATGAAAATAATTTAGTAAAACTGCTAATTGGATTCTATCAATTAAATTTGATTCTAGTTGAATGATTATCATTTGCACGTCTGATGTTATATCCGAAATGGCAGTTTTATTTTAAAGGCTGGGTTCAAGTTGAATAGAGATAGGAATGAAGTCGCAATGCAAGAGCTTACAACTGAGTTAATTTATATAATTGTATTAATAAGGGGAACAAGTGACAGCTCACGAACTCCCCAGCGCGTGTTTCATTTGCTTGAAATGTGTGTGCTTTGTGGCATAGGCAGGTCACACGACGTATTTCAACACCAGAACCCATGCAACAGTAAACGTCGTAAACATTTGCCTCTTAATATTTATTTAGGGCAAAAGTAAATTGAGTGAACAATTTGGGAGTTTATTCACATTGCTCTTTAGAAATTGTCCAGAAACACATGATGTGATGTAATCGCAAGTTTAAAGACCTGTTCTAATATAATGCGAGCAATGAGATAATGGTGTAATATAATGCATTGTGGATTGTATTTGTTAGTTTATATTTATGAGTTATCATTGACTGTAATTGGAATACGGAGCTTAAAATTTATTTGCTAAACGGTTTTCTCTGACATTGAGCATAAATTTGTAACGGGTTTTGTTGCTACGTTTCGTTGCGATGAACGGTGTTTCGTTCGGATCAATTAATTGATAGGGAAAAAAAAGAAGAATGTTGAAAAGGAGTTTGTTTGCGCGTGTAATTTGTCAAGTGAATTTGTCGCCTTAAAAAGGGTCTGATTGGAAGAATAAATCTTCTTAGCGTTTATTACCGGGCGTGAGAAAATTTTGTTAAAATTAATTGTTTGTTGTTTCGCAGTATACAGTAATTTGGAGAAGAAAGTCGTTTTAAAGGAGAGAAAACAGTGTAAATGGAATTTTGCGGGAATGTGCGCAAAGCGAACAGCTGCTTCTCCTGAATTTTCTTTTAATTTCGCCCAATTTTAATTGCACACTCCAAATTACAGCCGACCAATTAATCCTTGTCGGTCAACTTTGCAGATTACTGTTTGGACATTAAATTTTTCCTCTATTCCCACATCCACTTTAATTGGAAAAAGTAAACAAAATAATAAATAAAAAAAAAAGAATAATAAAATCGGGATTTGGAGGAGGGCCGTGCACGTGTTTTGTATGTTATTGCACAGTCTAAAGTGGGTGGATGAAGGTGTGTGAGAGGGATCACGCAATTACCTCTGAGCCACAGGTTTTGTGATGCGTCATTTAGTCCAGCGCCCAGGTAAATTAAGTTGATTGAGGCGTGCACTCGACGGGTGGGAGTGAGAATATCAGTAACGATGTATGTGACTAACAAAAGAGGGGGGTGGAATGAGAAATCAACAGAGCGCGCACAACACATTGATGCAAGCAGTTGGAACTGCGCGCGCGCATGTCTATGTGTGAGTGGAGTGAAGTTGCCTACTTGCCTCACTAGAAAACAGCGGCGCTGGTGTATTTGCAACAGGGGAAAAAGAGTGAACGGTTTCTCGCTAGAGCTTCCTTCTAGCTAACCCTGCACAGCAGATTCGAAAACGCCCTGGTCGCGAATATTTGCAAGACGCAAAGCGAACCGGAGGATTACGTGAATTATAAGTCTAATGGAAATGTGGGCGTGTATACTCGGTTTGATTAATTCGAAATCTACCTAAAGTCGTTTGTCATCTGTGAAAAGTAGGACCGCATCCGGAAGCCACACGCTGACGTGCTCGTCGACTGTGGATTCGGTATTTTGTGGGTGGATGCGAAGTGCAACAGCAGCTCGCTCGGGCTTGTGATGCTCGGGGGAGTGCGGCGCAGATCGACGGCTAGTATTTCTATCGGTTTTACCGTGCATCTATCGGTCGGTAGTAGGACGCGATGTCATGCGATGGTGACCCGGCTCTGCTGTCTCTGACATCGGACAACTCGCATCAAGCATTGTGAGTACGCTTTAGCTCAATGGACGGGTTGGTGTGACGAGGAGCGATTCACGTTCGACCTCATTTTTAACTCCCTAAGGGTTTGGCTTCTCTGCCATGCTCAACTGTTATTCTTGGCAGTTTCAATGGGGGTGCTTCTTATCTAGATTTAAAATCGTTCGCATTTATTGATATTTTCTATATTTCTTATTTTTTTTATTCAAGTTTATAGTATGATAAATTTGAATGAATTTAATTCATACTAATTGAGTTCGCTAGAAGGTAAAACAAATATTTTTGTTTATTTGTTTATTTTCTAATTTGAAGCGTGTGCGTGACTAGATGGGGTTTTATTTCTAATTTTGTATTTATTTCCTCTTTCTTGGCATTTACACAGTTGAACGAATGCAAATTTTTTTTTTTATTTTCACTGACAAGACGAGACAGCCATGCCGATGCGAGCATGAAATTCAATTAAACATTTGAGTGTGATGAGAGCTGGAAAACATTTTTCTTGAGAACCAATATGGCACTCTACTGAATTGCTGCCCATAGCACTAGTATGGTGAGAATAAGAACCATCATTTCTGCCCGTAATTGAATCGGTAGAGAGAGTGAAATGAGTGTGTGCATGTGAGCTACTACTGCTGTGTCTTGTTTCTCTTATTTAATTCCTCGTGTTATGAGAAAGAAAGATATCATTAGACATGGCGGCATGTATAAGATTTATTTTTTTCGAACTTATTTTTTCATTTTTGAACAAATCTGTTACTTACAAGCTCGCTAGTTATCTACTTCGTCTCTTCACCTTCAACAGTTCATTAGATTGCATGAGTGTAAAAGGTAAATCTGCCATCTATTGACATAACAGGGAACTTATATTTTGATTACGGCTGCGGGAAAAAATATTTCGTAATGAAATTTGTTGAAATTTTGCTGTGGTGGTTCATCACTTTTTTTCTGTTGTTGAGTAAAATAGATTTTTTGGGGGAGAAATTTTGTTTGCTATCACCTCATCTTTCTCTTCAATTTTCTCTACGAAAACTGTTGTAACGAGTTGTAGGAAAACGAGTAAAGCTAAAACACGCTTGACAGCCTTCCATAACATCTTGAAAATATAAAAAAAAATGCTTGGAGGTTGAAAAGAGAAGAGGAAAAAAATCACTTCAATAATTTTGGTCCATTGATCTTCAAATAACACAAATGCTATTTTTCCACTTCAAAGCCGATATGGAATCTCTTGAAGAACTTTTTTTTTCTCGATTTTTTATTTTTTTTCCACCCAAAAATCTGTGATCTTGTTCCTTGCAGAAAAAGAGGAAAGAAAGAAATAAAGAAAGAAACATGTTCTCGGAAGTTGTACAAAATGGAGTTAATCTACGATTGTGCTATAGAAAATGAAAATAATTTTCAGTTTTTATTAGATTTTTTGATTTACAATTTTAAAAAAATCTGTGCTTTGTAAAAAAAATAATTCTTTTACTCAATTAAAAGTTTCTTTTATACAAAAGAAATGTGAAATAACAAAATCCAACTTGTCATAATCTTCGTGTAATGTAAGACAGATAGGCATTTTTTATTTTTATTTCTACTTCTTCTATTTTGAGCAGTCATTTGTAGGAATTTATTGGAATTTGTAAAAATTTATCCTTTTTCCCCCCCACAACACACATAAAAAAAATGAATCGTCCAACATCCCCTCTTTTTCTTCAACCATGTCCTTGCGTTCATTGCCACATAACTCTGTGAGGAAACATGAAAGGGAATTGTATAGTTGTTATTTTTTTCTCCAGCTTATATTTCCCCAAACGATTGGAACTATTGGAAACGCGTACATCATTTTCTTCCTGCTCAATGTGGATTTTTTTTTTACGCTGCTTTCTGTCGAATTGAAGGTGGTCCTTTGGGAGAAAGGTATATCTTGGAACGTAGTCTTTTCAGTGATGGTGGAGACCCCGAGTCGTTGCTTCTCTTCGTAACGACTCGGGTGCCTCGTTACCATGGTGATGGTGACTTGGGTGCTCTGGATCGATGGCCGTGGGACTCCACAAGGCGCACCAAATGTCACCTGACCACCAGCAGAATGGTGGTGCGCGCGAGCGGTTTTTCCATCAGAGTTCACTGGTCTCTGCACGAGCGCTTGCACGTGGCATTTTGGCAAACGAGACCCGAATGCCCTATGAGGGACTGTCGTCGTCGTCCAATTTTCTCCCATCACCCGTGGCAACGGTCGTTTTATTTTGTTTGTTGTAGGTCGCCATTTGAGTGTAGTCGATTCGTTTTTATTATTTTCTTTTATAATTTCGAATATTCAAAAGTGTGTCCTGGTTGAATAGGTTGAATAAAACGATGATTGCAAAAGCAAATTGCTAGCACGGTCGAGAAAATTGTGTAATAGATATCGGGGTGTCTCACTAACGTATCGATTTCTTGTATGGCAGAACGCATCGGTTTCATCAGTACACCATGTTTGAAATTATTCCTTTGCTTATGAAATTTTAATAAACTTCAAATTGGATTGTACCATGTGCTTTCTTTCAACCTTCTCTCTACTTTATTTATCACTTTATAATTTATTTATTTTTAAATTTCTTTTTGCTTAGAACAAAATTGATTTTTTTTAACATGTTCAACTAACAGATTTTGTTAAAACGTGTTATTAAATTTGTCAATTTGTTTGACAAATTTAAAATTTATGAAAAGAGCTTAATTCTTTAATAATTTCTTGTGAAATTTATAATATTCAAAAGGTTAATCGACTCGTTTGAGTGGTTAAACGAGTTAAAGTGGTCTCGTTTATGAAATCACCTTGCTCCTAGTAATACTCTCAACCGTTGCAAATTAACCGAGCTCTTAAAGCTGCCAATCAAGACTGGAAGCGTTAAAAATGTCTCTTGTTCGTGTTTTCTTGTTGTTGTTAGCGGGCAATTGTGTTGGGAAACAGCTGCAAACACAATCCTTGCTAGCCTCAGTTATTCTCTTTTCCTCGGATGTGTTTGCACAAGGTCCAAGTTGGTAATGAGCTTCCTGACTTCTCTCAAGACGTTTTGGGATCGGAGCCAAAAAAATCCTTAAAATGCCACTCGTAGCTTCAAATGTGTGCGTTTGAATGGCGGTCTGTTGTTGAAAGAGTGCTTTTCTCCAGTTTCTAATCGACTGATGGTCAGATATTGGCCCACCAGATGTTAGTAGACAGATCGATAGTGAGGGTCTTAGAAAAATTGAGACGGAATGTTGGCAATTTTTTATTTCATTTTATACTCTTAAATTGCTGGTGTAATTAAGATTATTGATTTTAATCAATTTTCTTTCTGACTCTTGTTTACACTTTTGTTATTGTTTTTTTTTTCTTTTTTTTAGATGTCAGTTGCCCTACCCTAATACAGTGCCCGTCTTGCCCGTCCGAAATAATCTAAGAAGACCCAACTCGACTCATTTTTCGCATTCGCGATTCCACATTCGGAAAAATTTTTCTAGCCGATGTAGTTGGAAATGCACAGCCATTACCTTCATATTCCTCACGCTCCTTTTATCAGCAGCGCTCGCTTATTTTGCAGGTAAATTTTTTATTTTTGTCTTATGAATACAAATAGAAATTGACTTCACGTTAATAGTACTTTTTATTACCATTTTAATTCAATCCGAATGTTTTATTATCAAACTTAAAATGCATTTGTTTTTCTCCAAAAAATTATTGCAGTTTTATATTTTCTTAATTTTTTATTTTACAAATTAACGACTTGAACGGCAGTTGGCAACTATTGAAATTTTCAGTCAGAAGGCTGTCAAGAAGGGAGTTGAATGTTTGAATATTAATTAGAACGATAAGAATGATATTGCTGAAATTTTGCTATGAAAAGAACACAGTGTTGCCATAATCGAGTGGCGACAGCTGATTTGCTCTAATCTTTGCCGTCTTGGTTTTATCAGTTGGTGAAGGACAAAGCTAGACAGTTGCCTCAAAGAGAGCATTTTTTTAACACTCAATCATAAACTGACACTTTTAAACTTTTTCTATTAAATGGTTTGCACGACTAAAATGGATGTTTATTAGTATTAATTTCTCATGTTTTATATTTTTAAATTCACAGCCATGAGCATGCTGAAATGGCAGTTTGAGACAGGCAGTGCGTGTGCTGTCGTGGTGGAGGACAATGAGTTGGTCGTCGCGCCCACTGAAGTGAATAGTACGTATCCTGTGCGTCCCTCTTATTACCCAAAGGGTAACAGCAACCACAATGAAAACCCTGGGCGACGTTCAGCCGCCTCGCGTAGTGTTCCATCTTGGCTCTTAGCATCCGGCATGCCTTTTCACAGCGTTGACACTCACACATCTAAAAAAGCCAAACGGTCGGTCGAGCGTGGGCAGTTGTCGTCTCCGACTACGACCACCAAGGTTTTTCTCGAAATGCTAGAAGGAGAGGAGGAGCAGGGGAGCGAAGGAAGTGGCGATGTGCCATCAGATCAGGGAGAAATGAGTGATTCTCCACTTGCTTCATTCTTTAACAGTGACGATACAAATATCGATGGCCCGACTACTGCTTTTAAATATGTTTTACCCGATGGTCATGTGGTCGTTGTAGAAACTTACGGTAAAGACGACCAATCTTTTACAGGTCGATCTACAGATGCTGATGGGAAAAATTCAGCTGCTGATCTGAATCAGAAAGAAGTAATTTTTGTTTCTCAAGAGGGCCAATCCGGCTATCTGGCCGTTGCAAATCTCCCTCACGGTACTCCAGTAGCCGTGGTCGTTCCAATGTTGGACGGCAAATGGAGTTGGAATGAAATTCCTCCCAATCTCTCTCCTCCGGCAGATTCGAGCACTCCTACCGATATTGATGGGTCGAAGCATGAAATTGACCGTTCAAATTCTCCTCTTCCATCTAAGGCTACTTCAGGTGCTACAACTTCGCCTTCACATCCGCACAAAAGCGATAACGGCACAACTGCGCAAATCTGTCTTTGCTCCTGTCCTTGCACCGCAGCGTACAGTAACATAGAAAACCATTCCCATCCAAATTCTTCCCCTTCAACGGTCGATTCAGAGATTGAAGTCGTCGACTCGATGATTTCAGGTGGTTCTGATAAACCTTTCGTGTCGTTACCCAACAGTACTGCCGTGTCTGAGACCCGAAAGACAGGTAGCTCAGTACAGCAGCATTCCTTATTTTCCAACAAGACTACCCCCGTTTCCAACTCTTCAGATTCTTCTGGTGGTTGGGTCTTTAACACTACCGAAACCCTCCAATCAGTCCCCAGCGCCGCTGATGTGGAGGGGAATGGTAGTCGCCCAGTTGACTGTGGTAGCAAAGAGCGAGATGAGGTTAAAAATGAAACTAGCCCTGTAGTAGAAGAGCATACCAACGCTGCCACTCGTACCAACAGCACGGCATTGTCAAGTGAAGACGTCTTGGAAAATACTACTAGCATAACTACCACTACTAGCAGTTCTGTGGATACTACCGTTTTACCTCATACTTTGGTCACTCAAATGGCGCACAACAAGAGCAGCAAGGTCGAAGGTGAGCGCTCGGGCTTGTAGAATTCTTAAATTTAATGGACAGATGTTTGGTTAGCGCAAATCTGTCCTACTTATTCTTCCGGCCATCTGCCATAAGTTAAAAATTATTAAAATAATTGATAATAATCTTTTAGTTTTACTGTTTTCCTCTAGGCCTTTTCTCACCTTCGATTTTAACACACTGCCATTTGTAATCTAACAATTTAATATTTATATATGATGAGCCAAAACTTCTTTTAACTGCCCGAAGCGCTTATTAGAAGAGTTAAAAGTGAGAGTGAAAGTTGAAGTGCGTCGCGCAAGGTTTTATTCCCCTTCTACTTTATCCTTTGCATTTTTAACATTTACTATTTAATTTACTAACAATTTCGATTCTTTTATATTTTTGCTGTTGTTGTTGTTGTTGTTATTGTTGATGTTGTTTTAGTTTTAGTTTTAGTTCTTTAAAAAAAGGCATTTTGCAAAAATGTTTCGCTGTTTGTTGTTTAGGGCCGACATTGTATCCAGCTAAGACGCTTCCTCCTGATGGGAGCACATTTTGGGAAGTGGCGAAGAGCAAAAGAATGACGAACGAAGTGTTGCCTTATGACCACTGGAACGTCCAGTTTCAACAACGGCAAACTGCCTTTGTCCGATTTAACTACACCATCGCTAGAGATGCAAGTGTTGGCGTATACGGACGCCGGAATGCCTTTCCAACACACACTCAGTATGATTTCGCTGAAATCTTACAAAACGACGATGGACGTAGTAAAAGGTCATCCAAAGTAAGAATCCTATTTTCTTCACAGAGAATACAAGAAATAAAAAAAGAAAAAAATAAAGTTGATGGGATTTTTTTATGCTATCGATTGATTTATCGTCGACTCACATTTACAGGAAACAATCAATCTAGGATTTGTCCAGTATCTAGAGAGTGGTCAATGGTACGTGGCAATGTACAATGATGATGGGCGAATGAAGAGTGTTGAATTCGTGCTGATCGAAGCAGGTAATTAAAATTTTATATCATAATACTAATTTTCAAAAGAATTGTTAAAATTCTTTAAAATATTATTACGTTATTGATTTTTGAACGGAACTATGTAAAAGGTTGTTTTTCTTTTGAAATTTACTGCTTTCAACGTGTTGATTTTTCCTCTAAGTAAAGCTCATCAATTTTTTCGGCTGTTTTGCGAACTGCACCCTATGGACTTATTCGTTTGCATTTCATCGAACGACCGCAAAAAAACAAAGCGAAGAACAAGAAAAAAAAACAGATTTGAATTCCATAGCGGCGCTTTTCTTCTTGCAAAGAACCGCCTTCGCATCAGTTTTAGCGATCATTTTGTCTAATCTGAGTTAGCATGAATCCTCATCTTTTATCAAACGATGTGCTGCGTCAGCAATAAGATCGCACGTTTTGCTATTCTAAAAAATTGAAGAAAATATGAAGAAGTACAAAAAAAAACACTACAAGACTTGGAATTTTTTTTCATTTAAGCATACATAAGATCAGAGGTGGGGAGGTGACTAGCAGCATTTTATGGCGGTCGCACCTGGATTGTGGCAAGGAAAGGGAGAAGTGTGCAAGAGTGCTAGTTTAGGGGCTGCATCTGCCATACACTTGACTTGCCTTGTCAAAATCAATATTCGTTTGAGAGAAAATAGAAAGAAAAAAAAGATGTGATGTGTGCTACATGTGTGCAAGTGCTGGGCCACTCGTTGACTCGCAAGAAGGGATAGACCTCAGCATTTATCGATTATTGCACGTGAATCCCATCAGGCGATCGAGGCATCGACTTAGTGCGCTAAAATATCTCTGATGAGGAAATTGCTTAGCGTTGTTTGGATTATTTCAATTGATATGAATCGAATATACTCCTACAGGAATCAACTTGCCCTATTGAATTTTGTCTTGTTTACAAACCTTGTCTTGTGAATTCTTTGTCGATGTTTTATTAACTCAAATGTATGGATAACTTGTTTTCGTCTTTGCAGGTGATATTAGTCTTTTGTGCCCATACGATTGCCATGGACATGGAATGTGCGTGAAGGGCACCTGCGAATGCTTTCCTGGATACATTGGAACGGATTGTTCCCAGAGTAAGTTTCTTGTTGACAAGTAAATTGAAACGAATCTTTGATTAGAGCTAATGTATTTCGTCTCGTTAATTTTAAATGAAATGATTAGTTTCATTAATTGATTCATTTCACGTGTTCATTGAACACATTAGCGGATTGGTTTCTTTAAGTTGCTCGCTTCCGTCATATTTCCATCGAAACTAGTTTGTGGTCTCAACCAATTTGAGTATAACTCGGCAAAGAGAGAGAGAGAGCAAAGTTAATTACATTAATTGAATCAAGTTTTATTGAATTGCGCGCCAACTTAGAACGAGATGAACGGTTATGATTAACATCGTAAAAAGGCTTTTATTTTTATTGAAAAATTGGTTTAAGGAGATCGTCTTGTATTAAATTGTATTGGAAAATGTAATTTAATATTTTTATTCTTAAAAATGTTTATCCCATAGGTGTATGTCCGGTGTTGTGTAGTGGCAACGGTGAATATGTGAATGGAATTTGTCAATGCAAACCAGGCTGGAAAGGACGTGAGTGCAACTTGAGGCACGATGAGTGCGAAGTACCGGGATGCTCAGGTCATGGACATTGTATCGAAGGCAAATGTCGATGCGTTCGAGGCTATAAAGGAGAATTTTGTGAGCAAGGTAAATATTGTTTGTGTGAATAAAGATTAGGTAATTTTTCTTTAATGAATTACTACTGAATGAACGTTTGCTGAGTAAACGTTGGATTGTTTATTTTAAAGATGTAAGTAGTAAATTAGAAGAATTTGTCTCGTTTATCAGTAATGTGCCTTAAGAATTTTTTTAAAAAATCGATCAGAACTAACGACCGTCATGTTTGTTTTGTTACTCGAAGAGAAAGAGAGGGGGAAAAAAAGAAAAATCAAGGCGCAACCTGCAGTGCAAAAAGACAAGCCTCTTTGGCTGTCAGGCGCAATGTTCAATTAAATGCAAATCAGTCCAATTTGCATGGCTCAATCTGGCAGCTCGAAACCTTTGCACGTAACGCCTGTGGATTCACTTTACCAACCTGCATCGAAATTATTTTCTAGCAAAATGAAAGTCATTTGTTACATGCTCATTTAAATTGACGCTCAACTCATTTTATTTAAATTTTTATTTAAATTAGTTTATGATTTAATAACAAATGCAAATTTAAATTTTATATTAATTTTTAGTTGATTGTCTGGACCCTGATTGCTCTGGTCACGGCATTTGTGCTGATGGAACTTGCATTTGTCGCAAAGGATGGCGAGGGGATGACTGTAGTCATGTAGATGATGATGTTCGAAAATGTCTTCCCGACTGTTCCGGTCATGGTCGTTACGACTTGGAGAAACAACAGTGCGTATGTGATGAAAAATGGACGGGAGAAGATTGTTCTAAAGGTAAAGATGAGATGAAAGCGCGAAAGAAGGAATTGTATTCGAGTCACGTTTACTTTTGTTCAATAGAAGTATGTGATTTGGACTGTGGTATCCATGGTAAATGCGAGGCTGGACGGTGTCAGTGTGATATGGGCTGGACAGGAAGTAAATGCGATGTGAAGACTTGCGACCCTAGATGTTTAGAACATGGACAGTGCAGGAACGGCACGTGCATCTGCGTGCAAGGATGGAATGGCAAACATTGCACTTTAGGTAAAGTTAGAAAGTTTTCATTTCGTGCATCAAAATGTGACGTTCCAACTTATTAGACGGATGCCCATACAACTGTCGCAACCACGGCACTTGCGAACAGAATTTTGTCGGAGATTGGCAGTGCAAATGTCACAGTGACTGGGACGGTGATGATTGCAGCATTCCACTTGAACGAAATTGCAACGACAATCGAGACAACGATAACGGTATTTATTTTACAACATTTATTTTTTTCTTTACGAAACATGTTACTTTTTTGTTTAGATGGATTAGTAGATTGTGCTGACAGCGAGTGTTGCAGCACAAAGGCCTGCTCCGAGAATTTGATGTGCGTCTCCACTTCGGATCCTTTGGACGTGCTTTTGCGTAAACAGCCTCCGGCGGTGACGGCCTCCTTCTTCCAGCGAATGCGCTTTTTGATCGAGGAGGACAGCGTGCAAAATTACGCACGCAAAAACGCCTTTAACGAAAGGTATAAAAATGAGTAATAAATGATTTTTAGAGGTGATCAACAGTACACGATTACACAACTGTGCTCTTTTTAAATAACAAACTAAAGCAGTGTGAAATTATTCAATAGATTGATGTAAATGTGCTCATTGATCATCTAAAAAATAGTTGCTACTAATATTTTCAAATGTAGATATATTGGCTGCTCTGTCTACTTATTAACATTGCTGCTTTTTTATCGTAATTTTTTCTTTCTTTCCTCTTTTTCTGCGCAGTGTGTTTTGGAATTTCTTCAATATGAGGTGAGTACATGACTTAATATTTTTGCATTTGTTTTATTTTTCTCTTGCTTTTTACAATTCTATTTCTTTCACTATTAACAATTATTTCAAAGTGAACAATTTAAGTTGCACGTATATAATGTTTGTGTTGCATCAGCTGAAGCGATGGAATTAAACGATCAGTCGAAAAGGGAGTTGTATAAGTGTGTAGCAAGTGTTTGTTTGCATGACTGTGTAACTAAATATACGACACCAACAAACATTACAAATGTTAACACAAACTGATGTGACACGTTGATTAATTAGAAAATTATTTGATAAAACGACATTATGCATTTGCAAAATATAGATTTTAATATTTCTCTTTCCTTCGTCTTAAAATATTTGGCAACAAAGTTTGTTCACCTTTATTCATTTGAATAAATTGTAATTCAGCCGAGCATCTGTGATTCGTGGGCGAGTGGTGAGCTCCTCTGGCAGTGGTCTCATTGGCATCAGAGTCAGCACTAACAACGCGCAAGAAGGTTTCACCTTAACTAGAGACACGGGATGGTAATTTAAGCTAATAAAAAATAATTTTCTCCTACTTTTTAATGTATAAAAATTGATAGGTTTGATTTAATGGTGAATGGTGGTGGTGCCGTTACTCTATTATTTCAACGAAACCCTTTTAAACTGCGCAAGAAGACAGTCATGGTGCCATGGAACGAGGTGATCGTTATAGAACAAGTGGTCATGTCGGTGCAAGAAGATTCCGATTTCGAACCGCTGTTGGACCCTTGTCCCGATCACAATTATGACTTGATGAAGCCAGTCGTATTGGCCACATGGCGCCACGAATTTCAAGGCGGATGCCCCGAGAAAAGTACCATTTTAGCGGAATCACAAGTCGTACAGGAAAGTCTACCCATCCCTGGATCCAATCTGCATTTGGTCTATCACAGCAGTCGAGCCGGTGGATACATGTCGACATTACAACTCAAGCTGACTCCTGATGTCATCCCTAAATCGCTGCGTCTCATTCATCTTCGCATCTCCATCGAGGGAAGTTTTTTTGAGAAAGTATTCGAAGCTGACCCCAAGATCAAATTCACGTACGCTTGGAATCGGCGTAATGTTTATCGTCAGAGGGTGTACGGCGTGACAACTGCAACCGGTAATTATTCACTTTTCATTAAAATAATCGATTTTATTTTATCTTTTAATTTTATTTCGGTTTTAGTGTCCGTTGGGTACGAATATAACGCTTGTCGTGACATAATCTGGGACAGACAAACCACTAAACTCAGTGGTCACGACATGAGCATTTCAGAAATTGGAGGTTGGAATTTAGATATTCATCATCGGTATAATTTTCACGAAGGTACTTAATGAATTAAATTAAAATGTATTCATATTATTTACGAATATTTATTTTTACAAAATAAAAATACTAGGTATCTTGCAAAAGGGCGATGGAACGAACACGTACCTCCGTTATCGCCCCCACGTTTTATTAACCACAATGGGGGATGGAGAACAACGATCTGTTGAATGCCCTTTCTGTAATGGACCGGCTAACGAGCAACGTTTGCTCGCCCCAGTGGCGTTAGCAGCTGGTCAAGATGGAAGTCTTTACGTAGGAGACTTTAATTTGGTTCGTAGGATACTACCAGACAAGACTGTACAAACTGTAGTAGAATTGAAGTAAGTTATTTGAGCTATTACAAAATAAAAAAAAATTTTATCGTTTTTTTTTTACAGTCCGTCCAGTGTTTCTTACCGTTATCATCTTACAGTGAGCCCTATAGATGGAAATGTGTTTATATCTGACCCAGAAAAACACCAAATTATGAAAATTAAATCTGTTGAAGATACAACCGATCCACAAAACAACGTTGTTGTTGCTGTAGGAAACGGTGATAGATGTCTTCCTGGAGATAAAAACAATTGCGGAGACGGTGGACTAGCTACCGACGCAAAATTGGTTTATCCTAAAGGTAAATTTATATATATATAAATATATATAAAATTTTAATTCAAATAAGAGTTTGAAACATTCAAATATTAATGTTTTTAACAGGAGTTGTGGTGTCTGCTGATAACAAGATGTATTTTGCCGATGGAACCACAATTAGGGTTGTAGATAAAAACGGAATGATTAAAACTTTGATAGGTGATCACAGACACAAGAGTCACTGGAAACCAATTCCTTGTGAAGGAACTTTGAGTCTAAACGAAGTAAGTAACAGAACTACAACTGACAAATTTAATGTTAACTAATTGAATACTTTTTAAAGGTTCATTTACGTTGGCCAACTGAACTAGCTATAAGTCCACTGGATAATTCGCTGCATATAATCGACGACCACATGGTGCTCCGACTAACACAAGATGGCAGAATCAAAGTGGTCGCAGGACAGCCATTACATTGTCCAACTCAATCTACCGGCGGTCGAAATGATGCTGATTTGGCCGTGCATTCTACTTTGGTTTTTCCACAGTCTATTACTTTCTCTCCTAACGGGGATTTGTACATCGCAGAAAGTGATGCGCAACGTATAAATCGAATTCGCATCATCGGTACTGATGGGAAGATTTCCAACTTTGCTGGAATTGAGTCGAAATGCAATTGCTTAGAAAGGGATTGTAAATGTTTCGATGACGATCACTTTTTAGCTGCCACATCTAAACTGAATAGTATTTCCTCTATTGCTATTACTCCCGACAACATTTTACACATGGCCGATCAAGGAAACCTGAGAGTGCGGTCTGTGACGTCTTCGCTACCGGAGAATAACAAAGTGCGAGAATACGAAATCTATTCTTCCGAAACGCAAGAAATTTACGTGTTTAACAGATTCGGGCAACACATCGCCACGAAAAATATTTTAACTGGTAGTGTAGTTTATATTTTCACGTACAATGTAAACACAAGTTACGGCAAATTAAGTTCAGTGACAGATGCGGCTGGAAACAAAATATACATTTTGAGAGATTACTCCAATCAAGTGAACAGCATCGAGAATATTCAAGGACAGAAATGTCGTCTGAGCATGTCCCGGATGCGCATGTTACAAGATTTTATTACTCCAGATTTTTTCAGGACTACTTTTGATTACCATAGTAGTACCGGCTTGCTGAAGAGCAAGCGAGACAGCTCTGGTCAATCGTTTTTGTATTTGTATGACGAAAACGGGAGATTGACGGAGGCTGTGATGCCTAGTGGGGAAGTAATTAAACTCACTTTTGATCTTAGTATCACGGGTGCTACAGTGCAGATTACACGTGACGAACAGCATCCTTTATACATGCTCATTAAAGGCTCATCTGTTACAACAAAAACCGGAAATGCTGAAGACCGTTCAGTGATCCATCCAGACGGTAGCTTTTCCTCTTTCACACCGTGGAACCATAACACTGTTACGGAAACTGTCACTTATCCCGTATTGGAAGACATCGATCCAGTGATAGGTAAAGTTTAATTGCATAATTATAAATGGGTTTGGTTATTAAATAGTGATGATATACTTTTAGGCGAGAGTTTCCCGGTGCCAGCGCGACAGAAGACAATGATCCACGACGATCAAGTACATCGACTCGAGTGGAGATACTTTTTGCGCAAAGAGGGCAAAGGCAGGAACAAACAAGTGACTTTAGTGCAGCGCAAAATGAGGGTCAGTTTACTGAATTTTATAAGCATACAACCAAATTAATGCTTCGTTAAATTACAGGTGAATGGTGATAGCTTATTGGCTGTCGAGTATGACCGCGACACGTCGACCGAGGTGTTGTACGATCACCAACAATTGCCGCTACTGACAGTGCGTTACGATCAGTTGGGCCGACCTTTTAAGTGGCATCCCTCGGCCAATGTGACGCACGTGGATCTTAAATACGACCGATATGGTCGTTTGTCTCAATGGCAGAGAGGCGACCTTTCAGAGCAGTATGGTTTTGACCGACAAGGTCGGTTGGCCGAAATACGGTATGCAGACGGGGCAATTATTGTTTACACATTTGCAGACGGCATAACAACGCTGGTAAGCTTGAACTGTTTTTATTATTATTCACTCAACAATTTTAAATTTGTAAATTTTGTTTGATTTCTTTAGCCGACTGAGATAATGGTTCCGAGTGGCCATAAGTACCAACTACAGTACGATACGTCCCACAGTTTGCAGTCTATAGTGACACCTGGAGGTGTTCGCCATGAATTTGGAATTCAAACCACTTTGGGTTTCTACAAATTGACTTACTTGCCACCTGGTACCATGTATCCCTTCGTGCTGCTTTTTAATGACCGCGGCTATCTTTTGGGTAAATTATTTCCTGATATGTGGGGACACGTATCTTTCGCGTATGATGAAGACGGTCGAATCTCGGCCGTGTTGTACGGGGATACGAAGACTGAAGTTTCTTATTACTCAGAATCTGGACTTATCAAGAATTATGTCACTAGTTCTTCAACTCTTGACGGGCGAATCGATTTCAAATATCATGGAGGTTTGAAAAAAGAAATGAAAGTTCGATACGGATCGAAAATGGGTTTTGAAAACGTTAAATGTAAATATCAGTATGATGGGTATGCTCATTTGCAGCGCATAGAAACAGAATTGAACGGTAAAAGTCTGTCATCTTTAAATTTCACGTATAATTCCAACACGGGTTTATTGGAAGGAATTTTACACTTGTGGATGGTCAAGTACACAGTGAACGAAACTATTTTAGAAGACCTAGACAAACAATTTATTTTGACAAGGTTGATGGATCCTTACAACCGCGATATTGCCCTCCTGATGGTCATAAAGGGCAAAGAAGTGTACCGATTGGAAGCCACACATAACAGTCGCAATAGAATTCTTAATTACAAAATGAAAATCGGTGATAAAAACAACCCGGTTGTATCTAGTTTTTCATACAATATTGATGGATATCTAGAAGAAGTATCTAGTTCAGAAACATGGAAATTTAGTTACGATGAAAATGGCAATGTTGTGTTCCTTTCTTACGGAACCGCTGAGACACGCGTGCAGTACAATGATACAGATCGTGTAGCTGCCTTTGGAGATGACAAAATTGTTTTCGATGATAGAGGATTTTTAGTTCAAAAAGGTGACAGCCAGTATCAATTCAATGCCAAATCGCAAGTAGTCCTTGTGCAGTATAAGAGCGAGTACGAAGTTCGTTTCTACTACGACCCTCTCGATCGGTTGGTGGCAATTCAAGACCACAAGTCGAATCTAACACAGTTTTTCTACACAAATCCAATGCTACCCAATCATGTCACTCTTGTGCATTATCCTCGACAATCGCATAGCTACCAACTCGTATACGACGATCGAGGCCATTTGATGTACATGCAGCAAGGAGATGTGAAACAGTACGTTGCTACAGACTTTGTTGGAACTCCCGTAGCAGTTTTTGGTCACAGCGGAGATGTGTTGAAGGAAATTCAGAGAAGTCCGTTTGGTCGAGTGATGAAAGACAGTAATTCTGAACTATATGTTCCGGTGGACTTTCACGGGGGATTGAGAGAACCTGTGTCTGGTTTAGTGATTTTTGGAGGTCGAGCCTACGATCCTTCAATAGGCCAGTGGCTTACCTCCGATTGGGAGAATATTTTAGATTATTTATCCAAGCCTTACGACATGTATTTGTATCGATTCAAGAAGAACGACCCTATCAATTCTCAGAGCTTGACTGTCGACACTCAATATCTTTCGGGTATGTATTCGATTAGTTTTGTGTAACATTAAAGTTTGAATTGAACTTGTTTTTCAGAGCTTTCCCAGTGGCTTCCTATGTTCGGATACAAACTGGAGAACCTTATGGGCATTCCTCTACTTGGCGAAGAGGAAATAAAGTATAAGGTTTCTATTCCTCCTAGTTTGCCAGTGACTCCAGGTCTTCGTTGTGCTACGGCGCTTATTCAAGCGGAGTTGCAGAGGCTGAACTTTGTTCCAAAGACACGAGTGAAAGTCGATAATAATTTCGTTCACTTCCAACCAAGGATATCTCATCGTAAAGAGGTGTTTGGCGAAGGAATTCTCGTGTCTCGCGTAGGTTTACGAGCCGCCGTGCACGCGATAGACGGAGCCAGCCAAGTGGTGCAAGACGTAGTGACGTCTGTTCTGAACAGCTCTTATTTTCTCGAATTGCACTTTACTGGGCACGGTCAAGACATGTTTCATTTCGTGAAAGAAAGTACAGCAAAGTTTCACGACGACCGAACTCAGTTAGAGAGATTAGGTTCTATGTTTAACATTTCCGTTCATGAATCTGATCATGGAAAAGACATCAAGCTCCATTCTAAGGGAGCGATTGTGAACATTCGCTACGGTTCCACAGTGGAACAAGAGAGGCGTCGGCTTTTGAAGCACGCTAGGAAACGTGCAGTAGATTTGGCGTGGGATCATGAAAGAGAGTTGTTGAGAACTGGACAAAAAAGTCTTCATGAGTGGACAGACAGCGAGAAAGAACAATTGATCGGCAGCGGGGTTGTCGGTGGCTATTATGGTGAGGATATTTACGATGTGAACAAATACCCCTTTCTAAATAATGATCCGACTAACATTGCTTTTAAAAAAGAAAGCAAACGGCACCGAAGAAAGGGCCGACGTAATCCCAAATGAAAATGTTTATTCAGATAAATGTATTATTATTTTTATTTCCTATCGGAAAGCGATTGTGGATTCGAATGTGATGTGCGTGAAAAATCTATTTAAAAAAAGATAAAACAATGTTTGTGGGTTCTCGAATCTCAACTTCCTCCGCTACTGTCTTCGTAGGAATTTGAACGGCTGTGTCTCATCATTTGCATGTCTGGCTGCTGTGCTTCTGCCTGCCAATTAAACTTGAGGTGATGTGCAAGTAAAGTTAAAAAAAAATAAGAAATAATTTTTAAAAAATTAAGAATATTATTTTATTCGACAAGTGAAACTGAACGAAGAAACTATCAAATGTTTATTGCAAAACCAATACTGTCCAATAAAACTGTTAACTCTGACTTTTTCCTCTAAAATAACACTTTGTATTACTATCGTTACGGCCGAGGTGAAATTGCAAGTGTAATTCGTGCAAAACTTGCGTCTTGGGCTGTGCCATAGGAATATTTAAACAAGCAAACAAACATTAACAAAAATCAGATGGATGAGTATTTGAGGACCATCATAGCTTTGACAGTGCTCTTTTTTTTTTCTTTTTGGCATCACTCTGTCCTTTTATTTATTTATTTCTTGGAATTTTTATAAAGCATCACCTTTTTGAATTCCTCCTATAAAAGTATAAAGAGCGGTAAAGATGGTCTGTTGATGTATAAGTCGCTGGTTGTTTTTAGTGCAATTGTATCCACGTGTACCAAGGTTTCCTAGTGCAGGGCTTTGTACAAATAAGTTTAGTTGATGTTATCAGTGAAGAAAAGAGACTGCATTTGCTTATCTTAAGATGGATCATGAGTACGGAGTTTACAAATTGTAAATAACTTTTATCGACGTTTATGCAATATTTCCAATCTTTCTATTGAACTATGCATACTTTGTGTTGGTGATTTAACTGAATGGAAATACCGAAATTGACAACAAGAGCTTAAAATATTTTTACAAATTTAAAAATCTTGGATATAATTAATTAAAAATATGAACTTGGAGCATGGAATTTTTATTTTTATCATGATCCATCATAGGATGATTTAAAGAGAATCTTGAAACCATTTCGTAGTTTCTCTTTAAATGCCCTAAAGTTTGTTCTTGATATAGATGACAATTGCTTCCTGCATCAATCAATTTACAAAAGCTAAATGTGCAAGTGCCTTAATGTTATTTGTTCCTTGGTCCGTGGCAGTTGTCTTCAATTTTAATCATATATAGTGTATAATCTATTACTTGCGAATATTTGGTTTATTTTTTGTGGAATAATAGTATTGACCATTTTAATTTTATTTGAGTTCTCCAGTGCCAAAGCTGTTTTTGTAGTCGACATACAAATTTTGTTAAGTCTGTGTTCAATTGTAAGTTGTACTTTTTATAATGATTTTTTTATACAGAAAGATGTATTTAATATGAAGCTTTGAAGTATAGCAAGATTGGATTAAGTATTCTTTTTTAGTCAGCAGGTTAAGTCATTTGTGTTGATATTAATATGCCCTCCACTAGACACACTGCTGAGCGTATGTGTGGTCCCTCATTACCAATAAATATTTCTACAATAAACATGACTGGCAAATCTGTCTTACCTACATTTAATATTGAATGTATAATTCACATTTTTATTAAGGTTTTACCAACAATCAACATTTTCATATATTTTAAACCTAAAATGAAGTTATCGTAAGTATCCAATTGCTTTTGTTTTTATGCTCTAAAATTTATTCCTAAATTGGTAATTTAATATTTAGATATCTCTACAAATATAATAAAATGCATTTTAGTAATTAATATTATTTAGGTAAATAAACTGCAAGTTATGTTGGTACATCGGTAATTCCAATTACAGTATTTTAGTAATGAAATCTCATCTTAAATACCTGCTGAATGGATATTTTGAAAGTAATATGATGGCTGTGATTATAGTTCAAGGAGTATTTTTGTCTTTGAATATAGTTTTTTCTGTTTTAATTCTCTATTTGTACCCATTGAAACTTTAAGAGCAAATGGAAGAAATTATATTTTACAGTTTACCGACAGGTGTCTCTCAAAACAACAGCGCCACGATGGCATTTATGTAAGCTGGGTGAGCAGTGGTTTAAAATGTTGGGTAAAGATCTTTGAAATAGCTGCTGCTGGTATGATGCAAGAAATAATCCATTATGAAATTATTGAGCCCCATAAATTTGATTATTTTGACGGGATGTGAAGTAATAACGAAAGTTAAATATAGACATCGCCTTCGATGTGTCATGGCTGAAACAATGCAGTCCTTGTAATTTCATCCTGCTATATAAAGACGGAAATAACTTAAGAAACTGCTTCAATCATGCAGATACAAAACATAAAATAAAGGTAACAACTTAAGAGTCATTTTACATCACTTCATTTTGTAAGTACAAAGGTTAGATGTTTGTCCTGACAAGACAACTCAACCATGTGCTCATCATTAACATTAACAATGGCCACATGCTCCATTATAGCCCTAATAAAAACAATCTAAAAGGTAAGTAAATTTTTTCTTTTGTTAAATTTCATGGTGAATTTGGGGTTAGTTTAGATTAGCACCGTCGACTGGGCTAATGATTTTTGGTCAGTAAGGCCCAATCTGACCTTGCAAACACAATGGCGTGTTTGAAATGGCCGAAAAGTGGGTATTTATCCTTGAAAATGATCCCCAAAGTTGTTGATTGCAGGCTGTGTGTGCTTGCGATCAGTGCCACCTAGTGATGTACAGTTTTAGGTTTCTCAGCGGCTTAGCTATGCTCCAATGCTGAGCGTTAGGCTGGTTTTGTGGGAATTGAAGAGGGGGGATTTTTGGTTTTAATTTTGTTTATGTTTTGAGGTTATCAAAACTATCATTAGGTGGTGCTGATCGCAGGCACACACAGCTTGCAATCGACAACTTTGGGTATCCTTTTCGTGGAAAGATATCCACTTTTTGGCCATTTCGAACATGCCATTGTGTTCGTGAGGTAAGAAATGGCCTTGTTGGCCAAAAATTATTTGCCCAATCGACGGGCGTTAATCTAAACTAGCTCCGTAAGTTTTAATAAACGAATATAATTAGAATACCTTATTTACATCTTAATAATAGCTTATGAGGAAATTTAGAATTAAATTAATCATACAGTAGACCAGTGATTCTCAAACACTGGCCACAGCACTTTAGTGTGCCATGAATTTTTTGAAAAGTGCTGCCACTGTGAAGAAATATTCATAAGCAACATACAGTATATGCTAGTGTGTTGCCAAATTTAAAAAAATATTAAAAGTGTATCGTAACGAAAATGAGATTGAGAATCACTGTAGTAGGCTGGATTATCTGGCTAATGCTGGGGAGAAAGGGCCAGGATAAATGAAAAATACAAACATGGATAATCTGAAATATTTTTTTATTATTATTTTTTTTTATTGTAAAACAATCAGAACAAATTATAAAATTATTATTATCTGTTTTTTTGAGAAGAGGCCCACCCAAATACAGGCTCAGGTGGACTTGAAATTGAATCTAATGAACAATTAATAACATTATTAGATGAAGATGAAAACAACAATTCTATCACTACTAAATCTCATTGATTAATCAATGCTTCAAATCTATGCACTTGCTATTCCCTCAGAAGACAAAACAGACTAATCAAGTGAAGCAATCATAAAAACAGACTCATCAGATAATGCAATTTTAAAAACAGACTAATTGGATAATGCAGTCATTTGAAAGAGAGAGAACAAAATCTGTATCTCATTAAAAAAATTGAAATTAATTAAAAAAATTCAAGCAAGGATAATCTGCAAATCAGATAATCTGCAACAGGATAGTTGAGAGACCACTGTAATTGTTAGGCATATTGAACAGATTCAAAAATAAAAAAAAACTTTTAGATATAAAATTATTTTATCATTGTCAGTTATAGTTAGGAAAAAATCTGAATCAATGTAGTATAGTTTAGATCAGTGATCCTCAAACTATGTGCCACTGCACTTTTGTGTATTATGGGATTCTTGAAATGTGCAGCCACTGTGAATACCCATACATAAGTGACATGTTTACAGGGTGTCCCACCTACCAGGTGAATTATTTTGCCAACATAATAATTTAAAAAAATTTAAATTATCAATTTAAGTAAATGACATATGAAGAATTCAATAAAACATGTTAAATTTATGTAACATTGTTGCATCATTGTTTTGCAACTTGTAACTTTTAAACCAACAATGCTAGACAAAAAATGTTAATTGCAAAGTTGTAGAGCATCATTTGTTTAATACATTGCCACATTAAAAACTTTTTGTTTGTAGAACTTTTTTTCCTTAAAATTTAAAAAAACTAAAAAAATAATTTTCATTATAGATGTAATTGATAAAAAATGATTACTGGTTTGAGGGTAGCTTTAAGTTTATTATGTAAAAATATATAGAAGCTAAGTTTTTTGTTACTCTAATTATATTGTTTTTCCTCATCACGACTCAAAAGGATGTTATGAGTTTGTAGTGATTTACATCATTTTGTTTGTGTGTATTAGTGTTTCCAAATTACTCATATCGCAACTACCCGGATATTCGAATAGTAATTTTTCAAACTACCCAGTTAACCCGGGTAATCCCGATAGTTTAAAAAAATTCAAATAAATTTGTAAAAATAATGATCCATTGTGGATCAGTGTTTGCACAATATCTTTTCTTCTTGTTTTACAGTTGCAATAAAATCTCAACAATTGATTAAAACATTTGAAATAAAACTAGGTAATTGTTTATTTTGTACATCAATTTCTTGCAAGACTGGATATGTGTTATCTTGTATTTGTAATAAAACAAATGCCATTTTTAATTTCAGCTGTTTAAATTTGACTGTTTGCTTCAACAGTTTTCATGAATTATACTTTTTGTGCGCATGACATTTTGAGGGTACTGCAATTCACACCTTGTGAAGGTTCGTGTATGTTATGTTTCTTAATAGGACGCTTATGCCATGGATCATTTCGTGGATATTCCATTCGCAGGAATAGTTTTCACAGCATCTCTGCATTACTTACTAAACCTAGGTCAACTGAAAAAAGAATTTGAAATTTGATAAATTTTTATTTAAAAAATAAATAAAAACCAAATTTTGGTTTAATTAAGTTTACAGCTATCAGGGATGGATCTGATTGACCACATTTTGCAGCTGTTTACAAATTTACATGTAAACATTTTCCAGATTAACTGTCTCAAAAGTGGTACAGAAATAAAATTCAACTTTAATTTTTCAATGCAAATGTTGTAAATTATCTAATGATGGGTTTTGGTTCCCAGGTTCTAATCAATGTATTTTGGGGTCATGAAATAAAAATAAAAATAATTTTTTGTTTTTTTAAATTTTAAGGAAAAAAAGTCTTACAAACAAAAAGTTTTTAATGTGGCAAAACACTAAACAAATGGTGCTTCACAACTTTGCAATTGACATTTGTTGGTTTAAAAGTTACAATGATGCAACAATGTCACATGAATTTAACATGCTTTATATTGAATTACTCATATGTCATTTACTTCAAGTGATAATTTAAATTATTTTTAAATTTTCATGTTTGTAAAATAATTCACCTTGTAGGTGTTTGTTGGGACACTTTGTATAATTATCGGCTGTCATATGCTCATCAAACAATTGAAAACATTTAGAATAACTGCTTCAAGATGAAGAATACTGAGGCAACCAATTATAGCTACCACTAAGACTGTTGAGTCAATTGTGAAAACAATAGTATGTTTGCATAATTCTGTAAAGTTAACTCAACATCTAAAATTAAACAACTATTAATACTATTCAATGCAAATGCTTGATTGTGATGATGGTTTAGGAAATATTATTGAGGGAGAGTGGAGAGCAATTGTTGCAGATAACAGGTCTTCAAAACATTTATCATACAAATTACAATCAACAAACTGAAAAAGCAATTAAAATTAGAAATAAAGGTCAACTTTCATGGTAATTTAAATCTGGATGCAAAACAAATTAGTAATTAGATTTGTTTGTTTATTTTTTGTTTTGAAAATTAATTATTATAGAAGAATTACAATTTGTAATCATAATACATAGTATCATTTATTTTCATTTAATCTATGCTAAATAAATTTAATTTAAAAATTATCACAGTAAAATATTTATTACTTAAATATTATCTGATGTTGCATAATAAATAAGACTTATGATATCCATTTGCAGCTTCATTTTTTTTTGGGTGGAAGTTGAGTTATGTGATGTAGTAAACTGGCAAAAAATGCTTTGTCATCATTATTACTAGATGTTTCTGCTGATCGTCTACTTGCAATAGTACTTGCAATGTTGTGTATAAACTCAAGCTTACAGTATGTATATATTGATTACCTGAAAAAATAAATGTAATGTTACTTTCAGTTGTAATAAGTATTATTAATTTCATTATTATTATTATTATTAATATTCTTAAATTACTAACCACTACAGAAGGGTTACCATTGCTATAAATTGATTGTGATGGTGATGGTGATGGAGTACGATTGGACTCTGCATTTTGCACCCATATTTCATTGATCATTGTCAAGCAGCTGGAACTACTGTTTTCTGAGTTGTTATCTGGTGATAATGACAAGCAAGATGTTGATGTATTAACTGGTTTCTCTTGTTCTCTTGTAGACTTTCTTAATGATAAAGTGTGTATTTATTCTCCGGTTGACCATCTTGATCTGAATCAACTACAGGAAATGTTGAATTTTCTAGTGTTCTGGAATTAATTTTATATAAATTAAAAATATATTAGATTGAAATTAAATAGTCGAACTTCCATAACTCAAACTTCTGTAAGTCAAATTTTTCTGTATCTCAAATTTTTCGAAAATATTTGCATCAAGATGGCATTTTACATAAAAATTGTTCCTATATCTTAAATTTCTCTAAGTGAAATTTTTCTATAACTCGAATTTTTCAGGAAAGTGCATCATTTTTGTTCTAAAGAGACTTATGAACAAAGTGTATGGCATGTGTTAACTTGCCATACACTTTGAGAACTTTGTACATAGTCAATTTTCTAATGTACAACAATAAAAAAATTACTGATTATTTAAAGAAATAAAGTTTACTATTCAGAATTTTTTTTTGTTTATATTATATATGTTATATATGTTTATACATAGTGTCTTGCCAAACATGCAAGCAGCACGAATATTGCAGCTATGTCTCTGCAATATAGAAAATTTATCTTTAAACTATATAGATTTTCTATATCGCATCTACATAGAAACGATATAGAAAGTTTATATAGTTTAAAAATATTAAACTATATAGACTTTCTATATTGTTTCCATGTAGATGCGATATAGAAAATCTATATCGTTCAAAGATAAATTTTCTATATTGCAGAGACATAGAAAATCTACGTTTGAACTAAGCTTATATAGACTATACAAATGGATAATAGAATGCAGCTTGATTAATATCATTATTGTTGTTAATGTTAATATTGTAATATGTTTGGTTGTAATAAATTAATTTAAACTAATCAAGTTTTAAGTTTGAATTTTTTGAAGGACATACTCAATAAATGATTAAGTAATCTTATTTTATAACTGTTTATAAAAGAATATTTATTATTACATAACGTTATAATACTTTAAACTCACTTAAATGCTAATGTATTATTTTAGCAACCATTGACAAAGCCTTACATCATCCGAATCAATGTTATAACATACATGAATGTACATGTACATGAACGTACATGTAAGCTTACATATGTATATAAAGGGCCTGACTAAATTGGAATAGGCACACCCTTCAGCATTTTCAATTAAATTTGTATTACCTTTTTAATCTATTTATATGTACTCTATTTCAGATATCCAGCATTAATAAATATCATATTAATAAATATAATATTGGTGAATGTTGTGATGTTGATGAATATAACATTAATGAATGTAGTGATATTAGTGAATATAACATTAATAATGAAAGTGCCATTATTAATGAAAAAGTTAATAAATATAGTAAATTTAGCATTAGTATATTTTTACAACAATGGGTTTTAAAACACAATATAAGTAATTCTGCAACTACAGAGTTATTATTGAAAGGTCTAAAACACCATCTGTGTTTTAAAAATTTACTAAGTGATGCACGAACACTTTTAAAAACCTCTAAAACTACAGAAGTTATTAAAGTAGCATCAGGCAGATACTGCCACTTTAATATATGTGCTAAATTACAATCTATAATTAAAAACACTGGGATAAAAAAAATTGATTTGCAATGCAATATTGATGGTTTACTTAGCTCAATATGCAATTGTGGCCAATTTTAGTGCATGTAATTAACACCAAAATCCCACTATTTGAAGTTGGCATATTTTGTGAAAATTCAAAATCAAGAAATTTCAATGAATTTTTAAAATCATTTGTTGATAAAACAAAAAAATTAATTGAAAATGGAATTAGTACTGAAACAGGATGTATTCCATTCAGTATTAAATGTTTTGTATGTGATGCTCTGGCAAGAGCATTTATTATGTGTGAAATCACATTCTGGTTATTATATTTGTCACAAATGTGAAATTAAAAGAAGCTATTATGAAAGACACTGAAGCACCTCTATGAAATAATGAAACCTTTCGTTTACCACCAGAAAATGATCAACACAAGACAGAGGTATCACCTTTAGAAGAATTACCAATTAATATGGTTACTGATTTTCTTTTGGATTATATGCATCTTGTATGTTTAGGTATAATGAAAAAGCTATTACAAATTCGTTTGTCATGTTGCTTTAGCCAAAATCAAATTCAACAGATTAGTGAAATTTTGCGTGGAATTAATAAAATTACAGCAAACGATATTAGTAGAAAACACGGAACTGTAAATGAGATTGATAGATGGAAAGCAACAGAATTTTGTAATTTCTGTTATATTCTGGACTATTAATTTTAAAGGATTTTTTACCAAATGAATATTATTATCACTTTCTGCACTTTCTGCACTTATATGAAGCAATTAAAATTTTGTGCAATGAAGAAACATGAAACTCAAAACCATTATTCAGAAAGCTTACTACAAATATTTGTAAAACAATCAAAAAATTTATATGGAATGGAATTTCTTATTTATAATATGCATTGACTAATTCATTTATCTGCAGATGCTTTAGTTCATGGCCCATTGTTTCAGTGCTTTTAAATTTGAGAATAGATTAGGGCAAATTAAAAAACTTGATTTAAAAATATGCCACTAGAGAAAATTCATTTTAGATTGACAGAAAAAAACAAGTTAATAATTGTTAGATTTTATGGTAAAGGAGCAGTCTTCAACTGTCTTGGCTTAAAGAGATAGAGTTCTGTTATGATCTTT